>VWZS01006036.1:849829-1017589 GCA_013397075.1 Rhabdornis inornatus | reverse complement strand
GCTGGCCCGAGGGGGCTCCGCGGGGACGCGGCCGCCCTGTCACCCCCGCTGCCTGCAGCAGGGAGAGAGAGATGGGGCAAAAAATCATGAAGCGATACGGCCCTTTGGGAAGATATTGGCAAATAAGGAAATTAAAGAGAAAGAGAGCAGCATGTTGTCATAGCAACAGTGCAATTAAATTACTTTACTGTCAGCCATCATATAATTTTCGTGTTTAGAAGCTCATGGGACAGAACTTCCATTTGGAGTCAAAGTTGAGTGTGGCTTAGGTAGGCAATGCCAGGGCCTCTGGACGCTGGCCGTTCCCTTGTTTACCTTCTGGTTGCGCTGGATGCAGTTTTGAAATCTAGGAAGTGGGGCCGACACAAGTTTGGCCTCCTGGTGTTTATAGCTACCTCGGTATTTTTTCCTTTTCCAGACGCTTACTCGTGTAAAACTGCGCATTTTCACTGAGCATGTTGAGTGTATTGATGGGCTTCTGTGCAGAAAATTCTGTGTATTTAATTTTTAGTAAATGTTTGCTTTGCTCTAACTTCTTTCTAGAAAGACCCAAAGAACTTAAAAGTTTTCATTTTTGCCCATTTATGACGGCTAAATTAAAGCCCGTTATTTCTCTTTCCCATAATGGCTGTGTTGCTCTGTTTTTCCCTGCACATAGTTCATTCTGTTGTTACCTGTAGCTTTTTTTTGCCTTTCATTTACGGTATCGACAGTGTAACTGCATGACTTCAGGTAACAGCTGGGGTTATGTTTTAGATACGGGGAATCATTTTGTTCTTGTTCAGTGTTTGTGCAGAAAGTTTAGTTCATTTAAATTCTGTTATTAACTCCATCAAGTTTTTGTTTCACTTCTGTTCACATTTCTAGATCTAATTCCTGGCAGTTTGACTGTATGTGGAAGCTAAGGGAGCCTGTCTCCTGCTTCTGAAGTAGAATTGTTGAGCTCGTCTGCTTCTCTCAAATTGCGCAGGGGCCCAGCTTCCCTTCTGAAGTGCTCAGGTCATCCCCAATTTTAATGCTCACAGGTGTCCCCCCAGGGCCTGCTGGTGCAGTATTCTCAGCCGTTCATCCCACCTCTCACAGGCCATCGTTGAGCATCACAGCGGTCTTTCTGACTCTTGTTTTCTGCTATGTTTGAAATAAGTTCAGCTTATGTTAAAATCTTCTCTGTTTACATACATTTTAAAGTGCTCTATTGCTCTGGCACTTGATTTCCCATTTCTTGGCCCCGGGCCCAAAACTACTGGGTGTTGCTTTCCCTCCTACTTCATCCTGACCTTGCTAGTTTTGAAGTTCCGTTCTCATTTCTGAGTTTTGTGCAACCGAGTCAGTACGGATGTTTGTCTGCCTAGGCCTTTAGCCAGAGTGATTTTAATCATGGTGCTGTTGTATTGTCCTCAGATGTGAAACAGCTGAAATTAATGTGAAGCAACTGGCCATAAGTCACTCTTTCTTTTTTTTTTTTTTTTTAAGTTCACATCCTTAGTAAAATGATACAATTGGAGTATTCAATGGTTTGAAAACACCGCTGCTTCTTTAAAGAGACGTGGTTTGGAATTTCCTGTGTGGGGCTTCATGTGCATGCAGAACTGAGGTGTATCTGGATTATCATATTCTATCAACTGAAATTTCTTCCCTTGTGCTGACTTTAGATAATTTTACTCAATGCTTGTGGATGAATGTTATGTGAAACTGTCATGTTTGATACAGATGGCAAAAGGTCAAGTGATCAGTTAAGGAAAAGCTGTCAAAATGTTACACAGGACCTTTTTTTGAGCTAACTTTTCCCTCTCTCCCTTTTGTTTGGATTCACTCTCCCAGGAGCTGCTGTCTAAATGGGTCCAGTCATGCCTCCCAGTAAGAAGCCAGAGGGCTCAGGAATTAGTGTTCCCAGTGGATTGAGTCAGCGTTATCAAGATAGCGATTTATCAAAGGCACTTCATGATGACGAGGACCTAGACTTCTCTTTGCCTGCCATCAGATTAGATAAAGGGGCCATGGAAGATGAAGAACTAACTAATTTGAACTGGTTACATGAGAGCAAGAACTTGCTGAAAAGCTTTGGGGACTCAGTGTTGAGGAGTGTTAGCCCTGTTCAGGACATCGGTGATGACACGCCGCCGTCTCCTGCCCACTCTGACATGCCCTACGATGCCAAGCAGAACCCCAACTGCAAACCTCCTTATTCCTTTAGCTGCCTTATATTTATGGCCATTGAGGATTCGCCAACCAAAAGACTGCCCGTAAAGGATATATACAACTGGATCTTGGAACACTTTCCGTATTTTGCAAATGCACCCACTGGATGGAAAAATTCTGTAAGACACAATCTATCCTTGAATAAGTGTTTTAAGAAAGTGGACAAAGACCGAAGTCAGGTGAGTTTGGGACTATGGGAACCTGTGTGGCTCTGAAAATATTCACCTGCTGATCCCAGAATATGTCCTTAACAGTGAATAGTGAAATACAGAATGTGCATCCCTGTGCCTGGTAACGTAGTTGATTAAATTCAGAGAGTCAGCATTTCTTTAGCATTACTTGTTCTGATTTTATTAAATTCATTGTCTAGACATCTGTAAGAAAGTGTTCGGTGTGTGTGTACGTGTGTGTGTTTTTCCCCCCAGCTGGTGTCTTCATGCATAGTGGTTAAATACTGTTTTTAGTTATCATGCTGTGGTAATGGTTTCCAGCTATACTAGATGAATGTAATCATGTTATAAATAGGCTGCTTGCTGTTCTTGGCTTATACAAATGTATAGTGAAAGGGTATGCCTTATGTAAGAGTCCATCACTATTGCCCTGGTCTGTGTTGTAATCCAGAAAAACTTTTCTTTCTTTTACACAAGGAGGGTAATGGTGATGAAGCTTTGTTCCATTTCAAGTGAGTTTTCAAGAAACTCTTCAAAAAGAGGAGACAGGTCTGGCATCAAAGGTGAAGGTTACCATTCACCAAAATTTCTGGTATTCTTTGGGCTCATGTAACTTCTGCAGCTGGTGCAGAGCAGAAGTCCTGGGAGCACATCTTTGCTTTTGGATCTTGATTGTTGTCTCCTGGTTTCATTACTGATTCCCCAGTGGCGTCTGCAGAAAGAGGCTGTGTACAAGGCAGTGAGAAAGTGAGTGGAGCTGTGGGTGCAGTCCCTTGCATAGCCTTCTACTCTTGTCAGTCTGCCTGGGAGCAGGAATCAATTTCCAAAGGGGACCTTCTCAAGAAGCAGTGGACTGGATGAATCTTTGGCAAAGTACTAGTATACTGATAAAAATACTGGCTTGCAGATTAATTTCAGAGGCCTTCTCACAGGTTAGGGAAATAAATACAAGGTAGAATCACATGACTTGTGGTTTGTCTCTAAAACTGGCTGAAGATCAGAAAGTGAAGACATTCCCTTGGCAAAAACAGTAGATGCACTCAGCTTTTGTATTTCAGTGACTTAAATGCTGTGATTGTGTTGTAACTTGTTACCCTGAAACTAGACTTCTCTTGGTGGTGCTGTTCGCCCTATTTTGTGTGCAATTTAACTTTAAAAGCTCTGGAATAGAAGCTCAAGTAACTCTAGAGGAAGAGTCATACACTATCCTAAACTAGCAACTTTTCATTTTAGATGAGTTAACTTTCTTTTCTGTGTAGCTTTCATTTTAAAGGATTGACATGTCTGTCTTTCTTTTCTTTCTTTTTAAGAAGTATTATTACCTAGAATTCACGGTCCCCATATTGCCGATCACACACTGTATGTTTGTATTTTTATCAATTAATTGCTGTGAAAGCTCATGTGTGAGATGAAAAAACCTGCTCCCGAACTGGGTCTTGTTTTGTGTAAGCCGGAGTCTTAAATTCTGGTTTGGAAGTGAGACTGTAATAACAAGCAGCATAACAGACTTTAATGACCCTGTCCCCAGACTGTGAGAAATCTTCACACAATGCATTTAAAAACCCACCAAAATATGGTAACTAGCAATGCATGTGTTTAACTCTGCCATTTGTGTTTTGTTCTGTCCCTCTTCCTCTGTTTACAAGTTGACTATTTAGATTTCAGCTTCCTTCCTATGAGGAAGGAATGTCTTCATGTCTATCTGTCAAATATCCGGCCATCCACTGAGCTCATTTGAGCAGTACCACACTGCACTGCTGCTCCGTGGGGAGGTGGCACAGCACCATGCATGACTGGTCACCCACGTCTCAAATTCATGATTATGACCATGGTTACATAGCCAGACAACAAGGTGTGGTGGGAGGCCTTGCCTGTATGAATCACAAGGTGAAGTTTTATTAATTCCAGGAAAATCCCAGGTTTTGAGAAAGAATTTCTTCCACTTCCTGAAGATGCTAGTAACTGAAGGTTTAAGGTGACTGAGGTGGGAATCTCAAACGTAAAATGCACCACAGCAGGTCATTCAAGTCCCCTGCTGGGTTTTTCATGTGTCCTGGCCAAGGGATGTGGCAGACAGAGTCCTGAGTGCAGAATTGGCCCTGCGTCAGAGCTGCTGAATCAGGTGCTTGACAGCTAATTGTGGACTTGGAAAGCAGTAAATGTCAAGTGATGGCTTTGAAAATACCTTCGTGTGTGTGCACACTTGGGCTTGATTCGGTACTTTGCAGCAGGTATCTCTGCTGTTCAGAAGGAAGGTGCCCATCTAAAAAGGGTTCTCTAGATTTGGTATGGGGCTTGGGGCAGGGGAAGGGGGGGGGGCTTTCATCTGTAAGGAATAATTTTATGCTACTTCTCCTTTGCAGACAGTTTTTGCAAATTGTAGGGTTGGGGTCTGCTTCTTTTACTGGTTTTGCATGGAAAAAAGAAAAAAGCAGCATTTAGCAAATGGCATGTTACGAAATGCTAACAAGATGGGCTCTGAAACATGTACAGTGTGGAGGGAAAGAGTTAATCAGTGCTGGGAATTGCAGGCATTTGCCGATTGATGTGCGTTGACACATTGTGAAAACCTAGATGCTTTTCCTCTCATAGTTGTGCTTTCCAGTGTTTATGTAGCCTTTCAGTAATGATTTTTCTAAAAAAAATTTTGCTGAACACTTAATTATTTTTTGAACTCTGTCTGCATAGTAGTTTTCTCAGTCTTGAGTTCCACTAGTTTATATTCATAAGGCTAAATATGAATCTAATAGTTTGCAGCTTTTTCTGCCTGCATATGAATGCTTGAATTTCCTGATGTGAGATCGTTGTAATGGAAAGGGAAAAAAATTTTAAAAGGGCAGACTTCATCACTTGTTTTTTTGACTTACCCTGTCCTGGTGCTTTTAGGTCTGGTGTGGAATACCAGGAAAAGAGGATTTGTTTTTGCATTGCTGCTCTTCCACATCAGCTGCAGTGCCATCAGGCTTACCTGGCAAATCAAAAGCCTGACTGTTCATGTAACTGCAATGAGGCTGATCTGGATGGAGACAGAGAGCTGGGCTGAAGAAGGGAAAATGCTGAGCCCTTGATTGTACAAACCTCTTTGCATTGAGCTCAGCAGTTTAATAATAGTTGGCCAGAGTATGAAGTTATCACATGATGGGGAGTAGATGTGGAGTTCTCTGGCTTTGTTTATACTGCCAGACCTGTGAATTCACTTGTTCAGATTAATCCTATTGTGAACATACAGCTCTAAATGTCCTGTAGTCTGTGTCCCACTTAGTACAGCCCGTTAGTCCATGACTTCCCTACCATCTGGTCCTTGGCTATAGAGAGGAATTTTTCTTGTATATGTGTCTCCATAGCAACGAGTTTGCAGTTGATATGGAAAGTAAGCAGTTGCCCTAGCAACGGAGTTACTGATGTGGCAGCTTCTCTGCTTGCAGGGAAAGGGCTAAGCTAGTTCAGACCCATTATGTAGGTTTGCTGTGATTATAGCTATGCCCACTAGTGCTGCTCAAGCTAAGGGGTGGCTGAAAAATTTCCTTACAAGACCTATTTCTGCCTCCCTTGAAAATCTGATTTATTCGTGTAGGGATTCCTGCTTTGAACAAAGGCTGGTGGGATTGTCTTTCCAGGGTGTGTGATGTGTCTGTGCCTTTTATGAATTCAAACTTCCTCAGTCATCGTTATCAGATGGGGGAAATGATGTTTGACCTTGCTGGCTTCCCTGCAGTATTTTTGTCTCAGTGAACAGCCCACGGTTATAAAGGTTGGAGCTTTTGTCCCCATGCTCCTCTCTGCTATTCTGCTGGTTTTTCCCTGGTCTCTGCTTCTTTGGACATCCATTCTGTCAAGAGGGCTCCTCTTTATGTCTGCTCTGCGTTGTCTGAGATAGGGAAACACACACATGCTTCTGGCTGTGTGCATGCTGAAGAAATTCAAGTATCTGAAAGGTTTATTTGGCATTTATGCTGAGGGATGTCTTAATAAAAATGTAATGAGGATAAAGGATATGTCCCTTCTTTGGGGATGGGAGAAGAAAATTCTCCTTGCCTGATGTGGAAGTTATTCTTAGAAGTACGTGGTCCATAACTGGGTCATGGAGATCCAGCCAGGCTCCTCCTCCGTCTGGAGCAGGCTCGGAGATCTGAGGACTCCTGAGTGGTCCTTGAGCTTTGCAAGAGGTGATATCCGACTTGTCCTCATCTAATGGACTGTCTCTCATAAGCAAGGGAGACTTTTCAGGAGTGCCTCCTGCAAATGTCTTTCCTCTGATGTGATAATATCTGGGCTTTTGACAGTTAAAATCCTGTGAAAAGATTAGTGCTAGCTGGAGTGAGAGGAAAAGGACCCTGCTTGTTCTTTGTTAGAAACTCCTGATCCAATCTGCATATGCACAAAGGTGAAGGAGACAGGACGCTGTCCTCCCTCTTTCTAATGTTGCTGAGGTTTCCTGTGAGAGTTCAGTTTCACAATGAGGATAGAAATAATCTCCTCTGTTTTTAATGTTATCGCCTAGACTGATCCAAATAACTGAAGTGTCAGAATTTCACTTCATTTATAACATCTGGGGAAGCTAAAGTGAAAATATACCAAAAATCAAACCCAACAAAACAACCCCTCAGATTCACATTAAAGGCTTCATGTGCTATGGACTCCATTAAAAAATTAATGTCTTAAATAAGCTGGTGCAACTATTAATTTAATTTTTAAAGGATATTTTGTGATTTTAAACTGGAATTTGTCTAGTTTAACCTGAAATACATTTTCTTATACTTGTCTGTAATACAAAAAAGGTCTCTAAAATCAGAAGTTTTTTCCTCAAATCGGTATGCAGAGAAACGAGGGTCATCTCTTTCTAGAGAAATCGTAAAAGTCTCGAGAGCCATACTGTAGATGGAGTTGCAAGATATTGGACAATTTATGGAGAACTTTTCTTGAACACTTTCAGTTTTATTTTTGAATTGCAAACCCGAGAATTATACAGAATATTTAAATAACAGATTTCCTAAAGCTGTGCGTGGAAATAACACTCTTCATTTCACTGGCTTCCAGCTGCTTGACTTTACATCAGAGCTAACTCTTTGCACTGGAATCTGCCTGAATTAACTATTTTAGTGCTGTACAAAGCACAAGCAGTTCTTTTCAAGTAATGACGGGAAAGATGGCAATATCCAGGGAATCCTCTGAACCTTAGATATAAGGTATTTGTGTTATCTTGCTCTCAGTTAAGATAGCCTGCAGGCAGGTGCCCTGCTTCCTAACTGAGGTGTTGGTTGCACAGTGACAGGCTATTGACCTACCAGAGGAGATTGGCCACTTAGGTTAAATAAACTTGAGTAACCTGTCTGTGCTCCTCACCCACAGCAAAGATGATGCAAAACGTGTTAAGCAGTACTGAAAGAATGTAGGAAATCAGGAGCGAGCTGCTCTTTACCTGTTGGGCTTGGGCTGTAGTGAGGTTGATGAGTCCATTTCTCAGCTGTGTTTGTACTCTCTCGCTTCTGACTGTTTGCTCCATCACCTTCCTGGCACGTGAACTTTTGTGTTTCTATGACAAACAACTGATCTGGCTGGATTTATCTTTCATTCTTCTTTTCATTCTTGTATTGCTTTTCAGCTTAAGTCCCCTGTTCGGGTTACAGCTCAGTCCAAGTAACAGTTGTGCCAACATGGCTAGGGGGATAGAGATGATGGGGAGGCTGGGCATTGCCAGTTGGGATTGCTGAGACAAGCCATTCCTTACAGAAGAAGGGCTGGCAGCTGCACGATGCACGATTGCTTGGTGAGGTAGTGGATGTAATCCGTGCCCAAGGTAAAGGTTAAGGTAAAACATGAACAGAAGTTTAAATGCAGTGGGATGCTTTCTTCTGCTGGAGGTGTTTGTTTTGGTTTCCCCTTAGGAGCAGGACTGTGTTGTTTGCTGTTCAAGTGGCCTATGTTAGTGACTCTTCTTGGTGTTTTACAGCAGATTTGAAGTGATCAGAGTCTGGGCTGCCATTCTCATGCACGAACCCGGCCGAACCTGGCTGCCTGTTCCTTTTCTTGAGAGGTGGAATTGGTCTGGGGACTGTATTGCAAGCCCCTCTTCAGCTCAGACTGGTACATGTGCCACTATGTAATGATCGGGCTGAAAACTCTTTGTGTGATTTTTGTTTGGGTTATTTTTATTGGGCTAATATAGCTGGATTCATTTTCAGCTCCCTGTTTAGTTCATGGTTACTGTGGTCAGAGGAGCACCAGTGTCAGCGCAGGCTGTGGGCTTAGCTCTGTTTAATCTGGCATGAAGCTGTGCCTGCAGCTTCCAGCCAGCTCAGAGCTGATCTGGTGACAGCAGGAGAAGATGGGGAAGGGAAAGAGTGAAGGATGGTCTCACCTTTGAGAGCACAGGCTGCACTTAAACCACTGGGGCTGCTTGTGTGTTCAGTCAGATACATGCTTGGTGCTGGATTGGGTCCGTAAGACGTGGGTGAAATGGTCCAACAAAAACTGCACCAGGGTGTGTGCCTGTGTGTTTTTTCAAGATTTGTTTCTGTTGCCCAAGGTTCTTAATTTTGGCAGTAGAGGTGGCTCTGTGTGGACCTGTGCTGTGCATCCTCTGGAAAGCTATTATGGAAGAGGAAAGTATATCTATAAAATCAGTTGTCAGGCTTTTCCCATGCTGCTGTCATTACGTCCTCATCACCTCCTGTGTTTTTTTCCAATTGTCAGAGAAATAATGAAGTGCCCTTGTCACTGCCAGCAAAGGAAGCACAGATCTTGGAGCTTCACTCTGGTTTGAGCACAGGAGGCCTTGCTCCCTGAAGGATGTGAGCACACAGGAGCACTTCTACATGTCCATTAGTGAATGTGGCAAAGCATGCCCCTGAGCACCAGGCCCACAGTGGTGGCTGTGTTAACTCCAGCTGTAGCTGAACATCAGAGATGAACTGGGCTTGCTGGTGTGGCTGAATGTATGCACTTCTGTCTTGCATTTCAGTTCTTCAGTAAAACATCAAAGAATCCATTTCAGTTACTAAATATGTGTCCCTTAGACTTCCCCTTTCCTTTCCTAAAAGGGAAGTGAAGTTTTTTATGTTGTCTGAAAGAGCCCAGCAAATTGTGCTGTGTGGCTTCTCTTCCTGGGTGAAGACCTTGAGAAAAAGTATTTAAAAGTCTTGGTCATAACTGAGCAGTTGAAAATAATTGAGGAGTTGAGAATACTCTTCAGGCAGCTTGAAGCAGCCTTTGAGTTGCTGGAGAAGCTACCTTTCTTTGCTCTGGATTCAGGCAGTTGCTGTGTCCCCACTGAACCTTAGTTCAGTCCTGCAGCATGACCGTATTTCTGGTAGAGTCATTCACACGATTGGCCCAGCGGGATCTGGGCAGCAGTCTGCGAGTTGCTCGTACCTGTTCCTTCTGTGTTATTTTCAGCTTATTGCTGTATCTTCATCATAAATCTAGTTAATACAAATGAATGGTATAGAATAACATAAGCCAAAATCCTTATGAAAAAGGGGCTGTGTGTGACTGTTTTTAATTTAGCTGGTTGTCATTTGCATGTTGAGCAGTGGTGGGTTAGCATATAAAAGTAGTTGACTTCTGTCATTGCAAGACTGGGCAGACTTGCTAGATGAGGTCATGGTGCAAGCACTGCATGTAGCTATAACAGAGCCGTATGTCGTGAAGCTCAAAGAGTCCAAGCGCAAGGTGCTCCATCTGGGTCAGGGCAATCCCAGTTACGAGCACAGACTGGGAGATGAAGTCACTGAGAGCAGCCCTGCAGAGAAGGACTTGGAGGTTCTCGTGGCTGAAAAGATGGACATGCACCAGCAATGAGGGCTGGCAGCCCAGAGAGCCAACTCTCTTTTGGGCTGCATCCAAAGCAGCGTGGGCAGCAGGGCGAGGGAGGTGATTCTGCCCTTCTGCTCTGCTTTTATGGGACCCCACCTGCAGCACTGCATCCAGCCCTGGGGTCCCCAACATAGGAAGGATATAGACCTGTTGAAGGGGTTCAGAGGAGGGCTGAAGATAATCAGAGGGCAGAAGCATGTCTCATGAAGACAGGCTGAGAGACCTGGGGTTGTTCAGCCTGGAGAAGAGGCAACAGGAAGACCTCATTGCAGCCTTCCATTACTTAAAGGGGACTTAGAAGAAAGAGGGAGGGGGATTTTTTATATAGGCAGAGAGTGACAGGACAAGGGGGAACAGTTTTAAATGAAGAAGAGAGATTTAGATGAGGTGTTTGGAGGAAATTCTTTACTGTGGGGGTGGTGAGGCACTGGCATAGGTTGCCCAGAGAAGCTGTGGGTCCCATGTCCCTGGAAGTGTTCAAGGCCAGGCTGGATGCAGCTTGAAGCAACCTGGTCTGGTGGATGGCATCCCTGCACATGGTGGCTGAGTTGGAACTAGATGATCTTTAAGGTCTCTTCCAAACCTAACCCTTCTATGATTCTATTCAGTTACTCTTGTGAGCACAGATTTGTTTAAGAAAAAGCCCCGTGTGGCTGCCTCTGGTTAAGTTTTGCTTAGCGAGCATCTAGGGAAAGACGTAGCCCATGCTTATATGTATTTTTGAGCTAATAAAGCTTTTTATTGCCAAGTAATTTGCTTTTATCTTTTGATACGTAATCTGGTATTTTTAATCAGTACAAGTCTGGTAAAGATCATCTAGGTAAAGGAAGATACTGAGGAAATGTCATTTTTATGAGACATGTAAGAATCTTGCTGGTTTTGTGATAGTTTTAGTTTGTCAGTTTTTAAGTAGTTTAGAAACAATGAGATTTTTCTTTCTTCAGTAGCAACAACTGTCTTGTTATGATTCAGTAGTTAAATTTTGGTCTCAAGGAAAAAGCTATTTAACTTCCTAACGTCTGTCATTCAATCTAATTCCCAGTTAAAGTCCCTTCCCCAACCATTCCTCAGAGCTGGCTTAAAGCAGGGTATCCTCTCAGCTCCAGAGATGAGAAATTATTATGGCTGGGTTGGGGAAGAGAGGAATTGCCAAAATTGATTGTCTGGCAGTGCTTCATTGACAAGCAGCAGAGAAACATGGGTGGTTGGTTCAGGTGCAATTATGAGTCCCTGTCCTTGACACTTGAGCTCTGATATCCTTAAAGGTAAAGTGGATCCCAAATATATGCCACAAGAGACTGTAGAATACTTTGGTTCTGCCATGCCATCGTATTCATGATTCCTCTTAGCCTGCAGCCTTTGGATCTCAGTGATCAGGTGGCTGGAGCTGCTGAGGTCTTTGGTAGTTGGGATAGTGCACCCATTCATGCTCGTCATCACTGCTGTATGTGGCCATTTATTGCATTGGCAATAAAACAGTGGTTATCCTTTCTGGAGAGTAAGCACATTTGTAAGAGTCTTGATGCTGACAAAGTTTATTTACGTGATGGCAGCAAAACTGGCTTTTAAAGAGTCCTAAATTTCTTGTAAGTGGTGTCAAACTCATCAGTGATTGAGATCACGTAAGATAAGCAACAGGCAAAAAAGGGAATGACTTTCCTGCTTTGGCATACAACTTTTTTTCATGCTGAATTTTTTGTGGGTTGTTGGCCCTTCTTTGCCTGAAACATTACTTGGTTTTTTTCTGTTCTGCCACCGATTTGGACTCCTGACTTCAGAAAAGCTGCTTTTGATTTACTCTTGAGTATCACCAACAGAATTGGGACTGAGAGCTGTGGAAAGTAGCTGTTGTGGTCATAAATGATGCCTCTGCATCCTGCTTAGTTATCCATGATAACAATTTTGGAGATGGTATGTTTTAATTAATTTTGTTAAATTAATTTATTTCTGTTTAGTTGTTCACATTTCATTTGGACTCTTACGGAAAATTGTCCTGGGAACTCGTATAAGAATTTGTGGGGGGACTCATTCTAAGGGTCTTAAATGTGAGTGGGTTTTTCCTTGTTGCCGTAGAAAGGATACCAAATTTCTGCCCTAAGCCAGTAACTTAAGATACCAAAACACTATCTACAGCGAGCTGAATTGCTATATTTCATTGCAGCAGTGAAGAGTAGCACTTTACCACTAGCTGAGAGCTCTCAGGATTTTGAAGCACCAGTGTAACTTGCTGAAAGACTACTGTTGGTAAGCAGAGGAATGAACAGGCTTCTGTACAGGGAAGTCTCAATGGCATGGAGAATTGTCTGTGGCAGTACGTGGAGCAGAAACTTACTGATGGAATTTTGCATAAGAGAATCTAGTTGAATGGTGAATTCACACTCATTCAAGCTTTGAACAGAAAATTAACCTGTGCTTCAGAGCTATGTTTATGAGATCCCACACCTTCCTACTTGTGGGAAGGTACTCCCTGAGATGAAGCAACTATTATGAATGTATTTCTGAGTTTACGGTTGAAAAGAAGTGTCTACAGTGCAACTTGCAGGGGCTGTGGGCGTTAATGCAAGACTAGGGTTAGTTGCTGGCATACCTTATCTCAAGCTTTCATTTACATATTTTTATCTCTTTTCCCCTCCCTTTACTGGGGAGAGTGGGGGCACACATCTTGTAGTTTCTGCATGCTTCAATAAAAATAGGGAAATCATTCATGAAATGTTTTGGTTTTACATTAGCGGGAGGGATGTTAAACATCACCGTGAAGGTTTAGTGGTTCAGAATGTAATAAGTGTAGAACTTTTGCAATTAGATCTCTTTAAATAGTTGAGAAGAACTACATAGACCTTACAAGGACAGGATCTTCATCCTTAGGGCTAAAGACCTTGCCATGCAGGAAAAATTGTATTTGAAGGATTCACCTCAGTACCACTGCTTTGCAGTGCCTGGTTGTGTGCAGCCTTCTCAAGCCCCAGGAAAACACAGCATCACTGCACTTCCAGAGATGATCACTGCTCCTGGGAGCACTTTGAAGGCTTTTGGAGAGAATGCTTGACAGGTTCAAGAACTGCCTGCTGCTGGTGTATATGGAGCTGCAGTTATACTTAGGCTTTGGGAAAATACCGTGGGTCAAAAAGTATTCAGTTCTGCAGGAATTCCCTTCAGACATAATATTTATAAATAAATTCAACTGGAAATAATGATATAATTCTTATAAAATTCCACCCTTCCTTAAGTACTTGAGGACTAAAGGGCTGCACATTAATAGAATCACAGAATCATGGAACATCCTGGGTTAGAAGGGATCATCGAGTCCAGCTCGTGGCCCTGCACACGGCACCCCAAGCATCACACTGTGTGCCTGAGAGTATTGTCCAGACACTTCTTGAACTCTTCAGGCTGGTGCTGTGACCACTTCCCTGGGGAGCCTGTTCCAGTGCCCAACCATCCTCTGGGTGAAAAACCTTTTTCTGATATAATGGTGTAAGTAGTTTGCTGGCTTTCCTACGTAGCTGAAGTAAGAAGGAATGCATGGAAAGTACAGGTTTTCAGTCTTCAGTTAGGAGAGATGGGAAGTTGGAGAGTCAGGATGTGGCTGAGATGGCTGAGAATTAGACAAATGCTGGCATTTGTACTGTTGTATGGTTTGCTTTGAAGCAGTAGGATGAACTTGCCCAAAATGTTTTTTACTGTTTTGGCAATTAATGTAATGCATTTATTTTTATGCAGTTGCTCACAACACTAATTTATTTGTGTTTTCTCCCTCTTACCCTTCTTCTATACAGATGAAGGTTTTCCCCTTCAGTTCTCAGGGTTAAGTACACAGACCTTGCTTTTAGAAGAGTGTAGGTTTGGTTTACAGTTTTATATTGATATGTAATACTTTCTAGACTTCTGCCTGCATGGCAGAGAAAGAGTAAAGAAGCTATCATAGAGACAAATTGCACAGAAGATGCAGTCCAGTGCTAGCTCCCAGCTCTTGAGGCAAATGCAATTTTATTGTTCATGATGTACCTCCCTTTTCTGCTTAATTTTTTTTTAATCTATCTGTATATATGCGTGTATATATAAATACTTTTTATATATAAAAAGCATTGTGGAGTCACACTGTTTTTTAGATCATCCAAACACTTTCAGGGTAAAATGGGAGCAAAAATGGGGTTGTCAGATAGAGCTTTCTGTCTGCTTGTGTCTCTGTGCCATGAAAACAAGATGCTGTCATAGTGGTATGTCTTAAATCACAGAATATTCTGTGCTGGAAGGGACACACAAGTCAAGCCCAGCTCTCAAGTGAATGGCCCAGACTGGGATCAAGCCTGCAACCCCGTCAATATTAGTAGTACCGTGTCCTAACCACATGAGCTAATCTCTGCAAAATTTCCTTGGGAAAGATGTGTTGCCACAACTGGTTACCAGTTAGTCTAAACAGGTGACTCTAAGAGTTTTAACTAACCTGAACCATCTCTCTTGTTTTTTCCTAAACAAATCAGCACTTAAAATTTAGTAAAACACTTCCACTTCGTCTAATTTTTTTGTTGTTTCAGGTTTTGCTAAAATGACTGTAATATTTCACTGCCTCTTGGGCAGTGCTGTATTTGTTCAGAGGAATAAAGTTCGTTGTTCTTGGCTTAGCAAGTCTGCTTTGATGTGTCATTTGCTGTTAGGTTTTAGAACTGACTAATTTTGAATTTGGGAAAGAAGAAATGTAATTATGACCCTTTCCATTAAGAGACAAGGTTTTCAGTCATTCTTGTTTGAAAAAAAATGAAGTTTTCATTCAGAAAGCTTTGATTTTAATTTGTAGCAATGAAATTGTAGGGAACGTTTTGCTTTTTCACCCTTTCCTTCTGTGACTTGGAAAATGTCTTCCTCCCGCCAGCTAAAATACCTGCATTATTTCAGTTTCAAAGTAAATATGCTTATCATCTAACCACTTTTGCTAATTACCTTCTGCTCTTTCACCAGTGCTCAAGTTGCACTCACCCTCCAGTAATATTTAGTATGCCGAAAATGCATTTGGCTGGCTTGGGCTGATGGGACAAGAGTCTGTGTCTTAATTATGGTAGAGTTATCCACTTGCGTGCCACATCATCTTATATTTATTCCCCTTGCTATTTATAAAACAAGGTTTGCGAACTTGTTGGATTGGCACTTTAAATCTTTAATTTGGACGTGCATTTAGAAGGGGAAGAGTTTGCTTCATCAGTGAACTTGCCTTTTTTGTGTTTTGACTATCTGTTGATTCCTCTTGTTTGGAATCAGGTGAAAAATTAAAACAGTTCTAGAGTGGTTTAAACAGGTTTTCAGTCCATACCATGTGTAGCTTTGGACTTCTTGTACTGTGTAGCAAGACATGCTTTTGTTTGGAAAGGAAGGGAATTTTGCAATTGCTCAAATAAATTTTCTGTTTGTGTTGCACAGCTTTTAATTTAGACCAGGTAATGTTAGCATCTAAGGGTGTGTTTGTGTAATAATGTGAATGGATATGATAAGAGTGGTGTGGGAGGCTATTTATATAGAGATTTGTATCTTGAAAGTTATGAAATTGTCTTAAAAATCACGTTGTCATTTAAAACAATGAAGGGAGGAGCTATGTGCCTTATTTTAGAGCTTTAAGAACTTTTACAAGCTCTTCTATAGAAGCAAAGACAGCTGGAAAGGTTTTTTGGTTTGTGTCCCCCCCCCTTGATTTTGCACCATCTCATGACTTTCTAATAGAAAGATCTAGAATACCAACATGCTAAAAATGCTATGAATCAGCAACATTAAAGCCAGATTCTGGAGGCTGCAATAAAGCAAGTCAAGTTTCTTTCAAACTCTTCTGTTAGTGATGTGTTTAGTATTGCTTGAGAAAGTCTTTTGCAAGACAAGCACAGTAATTACAGAATTCCTTCACCACACAGTGCAGATGTCAGCATTTGTGGTCATTGGGTGCAACTATGAAGACAGAAGGACCCTTTGGAGCAGTGAGCCCTTTTTATGGGCTGGTGCTTTGGAGCTGGTGTAACTGGCTTCCTTTTGCAGGGGCAAGCAGTGGTGAGTTTTTACACCATCAGCATCCTCAAAGGCTGGTTACTGGTTTTCAGCAGGGTTTGATACATTAAGCAACTCTGAAAGGTAAGATGACTGCTGTTTAAGTTTTTCAGTGTTGGTAGGATGAATGGAGTCAGTATAAGGCATCCATTCCTTTTCATTCAACCTCTGGATAGGGCCTTCAGCAGTTTGGACTTCATTTTCTAGCTATGTATTTTTATCTGTAGGGGTGTTTGTATGTTATTTTAGATTGCTTTTCACCTTCAGCTATTCAATTCCAGTTGCTGTCTTTGCAGTTTCCCCCCCTGACACAAATACACCTTAGTTCTTTTTTTTCCTACCTGCATCATCTCTAAATGTAACTGATCATAAGCATTTGTCCGGGGAATGCAGGGACAAGTGCTTTCAGTTACTGATGCACTGTACTGAAAGTGTATTGTATTTTGAAAATGAAAAAAAGTTGCAGCCTGTTTTTGAAGCAGGATTTTCATTTGTAAGCCGTATGCTATTTTTGGCATGTCAGATATGAAGGCTTCCTGTGTGAAACTGATCAAGAAAAAGATCACAGGAGACCTGGAGCAGTGACTCAGGTCACAGCAGGCCTGGTTGCATGACACCTGTGTCATCAAAATAGCCTTGCTTTGGCATCCCTAAATGAGATTTTCTTTTCCTTTAGATGGTAGATCTGTTCAAGGGCATGTTTGATCATGAATAATTTGGAGGAAAACAACTTTTTAACCGTCTGAGAATATCATACGTCTTCTCTTCCTTGTTACTTCTGAACTCCTCACATCGTCATCTGATGTTGGGCAAGTTGTCAATTTTCATCACTGGAGTCTGCTCAGAAATTTTCTCCCTGTTTCCTTCCACTCCGGGCATATAAAGTCAGATAAATTCATACACTGATGTTTAATCACTGATCGCTTTTCACTCTTGTGCAATATTGATCAGCAGCCTTTTTGTATGCTCAGAATGAGTAATAGCTTCCTCGTAAACACCGAGTGGGAGGGTGAAGATGGTGACTTAGCCCCATGTAGAAGTTGACCCAGCTTTTTCCAGAAGTTTCTAGACTCCATCCAATTTCTTTTCCCCTCCCGTATTTCAAACTCTGTTTCTTTCCTTGTTCTGTTCAAGCTGAGCATCAATCCTTCTTTCTGTAGATGGTGTCTTTCATTAAGTGCCCCAGTCCTCTTCTCAGGGCCGCTGGTGCTGCTGAGGTTGTCTGGTGTCTCATTTTCCTGAGGAGCCTGTCATTTCTTCTTTCAGTACACTGCAAACACACACAGGCTCCCTATTTCATGGGGATGTCCTGTGAACATCATACTGAAAATGAAAAACGACTGCTTGTGAGATAATTCAGTTAAAAAGAAGCCAGGGAAAACCCAAATAGTCAGGGCTGTGGTGAGTAGGTTGAAAGCTGTTTTCTACCCACTCCTTCCTCCCACTCTTTCCTTACTGGGTAAAAGACCCAGTCTGTGCCTGAACTTGCTGTCCTGAATAACCTCTTATCTGCACACAGTGATTGATGCTCACATCCTGTTTGCTACCAGCTTAGAGCACCCTGAAGAAGGACATTGCTATTTCTGCTGGGTCTGTTTCAGTGAGTTTGCAGGCTGGCTCTTTGCTGCTGCGTCTCTCATATGCCTTTTGATGCTTTCCTGTGAATTTGAGGAAACTCATTTTTTCTTTACTGTTTCTATGAAGTAGCAAAATCATTGTGGGATTTGGAATGGCATCTGGAAAAATGAGGTAGACTTTTAAACAGAGGAATAATATATATTGAGTCAGGATTTGGTTAAGTATTTAGACTTTGATTAATGCTCTGCTAATGTAGAACTAGTCTGCCCATGAAATAACATGAATAAACCTGTGAATTCTATTCTTGCCAAGATGTAGGTTTTGATTAGGGACTTACTAGCTTCCTTGGAAAAATTGTAGATTTAAATATTCCTTTTTTGCATACCAGTGAGTTCAGGTATTATTTCTCTAATGTAATCATTTTACCGTGTTTAATAATAAACTATCTGCACAAATTCAAATCTGTTTTACTGGTGGAGGTGCTCAGGGAAGCTGATTATCCATTCTAAAATACACTTGATTCAGTGGCTCATGCTGCAGAAGTTTTTCATGACAAGCTTTGTTGTCTCTGCGATTTTTAGTGTTTTGCCAGTTGCAGCCTTTGTAGCCATGCTTGCAAAAATGCAGTCACCTAAAAAACCCAAGACAAAAAAATCGTATAGTTGTCAAATCTATTTTTGAGTTTACTGTGTAGAGATAAATATTAAAGGGAGTCTTCTTACAGTTTTAATGAAGCTTACTGTGAATTAAACTTTGAAGACTAAGCAAGTTCATCTTCTTGTTTTTTTTTACAAGCCTTTGCTTCTGCAGCAGACTTAAAGTAAAAATGGGAGAAAATATAAGTATGTCTGAATTAATGGCTCACACGATGAAAAGTTCCTGCATTATTCTTTTTTAGCTTACTTCACCTTGAAGATGATTTGGATGAGACCTGACCACATAGCTTTCTTTTACCCCCTGCCGCTGTATGTTTTTGCTGAGAAGGACACTTCTCACCTGTTCTCCCCCCTTGACTTCATGGTAGACTGGCTGCTCATCTCCTGGGGCTGGGTGCAGGTTCCCCAGCTGTGGCCCAGTGGGGGCTGGTGCCCTGCATTTTCAGGGAGGGTTAGGGGACTGTGCTTGCTGCCAGGGTGGAAATGCTGTGTTTAACCCACATGCCACAGTGTCTCCTGTTTGTACTTGTGGTAATGCCATGGCCCTGGCTATCTCCAGCCATCCATGGCTGGAGCTGGTGTGGGAAGAAGCTTTGTGCACTCATGCACTGCTGCCAGAGGAGACCAAAGGTACAGCTAGGACTGAGAGAGGGTGCTTGTAGTGACCTGTGACATAGCACTCAATGGAGACAGGTAGGTGGCTTAGTGGCCTGCTCCCTGTCTCTGCTTGCATATATCATTTCCTTGCCATCTTGAGATTGGAGCTTCCCTATGCTGGAAGGCTCTGGTGCAACTGAGGTGTGTTTTTGACTCCCAGGAAAGCTTTTGTGGCCAGCACTCCAGAAGACACAGGAAGAGGTTATTGCCGTAGCTGGTAGTGCTCTGACTCTGCAGATGGTCCCAGTGAAGGCTTGCTGCTCTCTGGCCATGTGTAGGTTTCAATAGTGCATCTCTCAGGTGAGATTTCTTGCTCAATTTGCATTACAGTGAAAATGAGATGCCAAATCCCACCAGGTGAGGAAAGCCCTCTCCCTTAGGCACTGGAATTCTAGTCCCATCGGAGTGCCCAGTGTCTAAGAGGGGAGTGTGCATACTGTAGCTGATGGGTTTTGACCTCTGCACAGGAGGCTAATTTGGTCCTAGTCTAAACTGGTCTTTCCCTGGTTTGTCTTCATTGCAGAGCCATTGATCTTACTGTTTAATTTAGGAGGCATTTCTCCAGAGGCTTGTGGTAGTACCTGGTGTTTGGGTGGAAGGAGGATTTGTGTAGGCTGCTTGCAAAAATGCCAAGTCACGGTGAAGTCCCAGAGTTTTTTGAGACTGTGAGGTTTCAAGTTATGACATTTGGGCTGTTGAGGCTCCTGAAGCCAGGCCCTGCCCTAATGAGTTTATGCTGATTTGGACTGTGTGAACAAGATGAAAACTTCACTGCAGACATGAGTTGCTTCATTTTGGGGGATGTTTGCAGCATGGGGAGGTGTTCTGTTTTGCTTTCTTGGGTTTCATTCAGCCATGAGAAAGAGGAGGAGGAAGGAGGAAGATAGTAAAAAATAAGTATCTCTGAGCCTGGCATAGAAATGGGACACAAGCAGAGTAGAATGTGTATGTAAGTAGCTGAAGTGTGTGTGTTGATGGATATGGGCAGCATTGAGGTCTCTGTTGCAGGAGGATGGTTATTCTCCAGCGTGTGCCTGCTGGAGGTGACCAGGGATCTGTTGAGGCTGCTGAGTTGGGCTTGGGATGGAGCACAGCTTTGTTTCTGCAAATAGCCCAGGAACACTTGGAAACCCCACATCCAGGGAACCTCTCAAACCATTTATCAAAGTGCCTGTTTTTTCTCCTCAATATATCATGCAACCCAATATTAAACACTAAGCAAGGAAAACCTGTACATTAAATAAACAGTTATGAGGGAAGTGGTGCAAATCCATTAGTTTTTGTCAGGTCTTCCTTATTTCTATTTTTATTTGTCACAGTTAATGGATTTAGTACAATCTGTTCCCTCTCATGCATTTCTGCTAGCTGTTAACCCCCTCCCCTGGAAATTCACTTGCTGGCTTATTTCTTCATTAATACAGCGGTAGGCAAAAAGTGACCTGTAAACCTTTAGCACAGATATAGGTGTTGAATAATTTTTAAAATATCTATTCTGTGAAGGGTTGTGTTTTAAAATTGTCTCTAGGTTTTCATATATGATGTAACTTTACATTTGTAAGAAAAGGTAATTAGTGTTGTCTCCATTTCTAGATAATATGAAGGGCATGGATAACCAGTTGTGTATTTAAATGAGTGCACCTCTGATATGAAATTAGCGCACCCCACTAAATGGACTATTGGTCTGGAGTCTGGGGGTTTTTTTTTCCTTTCTACCGTGGATTTTATAGGTCTTAAGGACTTCTTTTTTTATTCTTTTGTTTCTGCATCTTCTCAATTTTCTTTTCAATAGTGTAGGGATAATTACACTTTCCATGTGTATGCAGAAATTCTATAGGCTGAAACAGCATTATTAATGCTACTTGCTGCCTAATCTCCCTCAAGTATGCCTGTGATGGCCCGTCGTGATGACAGGCTTGTCTTCTGGGCTCTCCTGCTTTCCCAGTCCAGTCTCCCTGCATCTGTTTGATCTTGTACTTCGTTCCTCCCTGGCAATGTCTCAGCCCATCTTCTTCAGCACCCAGACTTTACCTAGCCTGGGGAGACTTTGGGCAGTGTCTAGGGTTGCTAGGTACTGGCATGAAACAACATAAACTTTATATAGGAGGCAGGCATTGTTTAAGGGTGGGTAATGACACTGCTTTCTTCAGCTGCTTGCAGGGTTTCCGTGTGGCAGCCTAATAGCTTTATGGGGTGGTTCGCATATAAACTCAACAAGGGGGTATCTAACAAGCTAAATGCAACTCTGAGAGTTGGGTGACATAATGCAACACCTCCTCAGCCTGATGGAGGAATTGTTTTGTGATGAGAGCAGTGGGAAGCTGATGTGGTGTAGGAGATCCACCGCTGGCTGTTAGCAGTGTGAGCTTTGTGTGAGCTTACCTGTACTGATGGACACATGCTGGTGTGCTGGAGGAGCAGTGGACCAGCTGTGCCCATGGGCAGTGGGTCACTGTGACTGAAATAATGGTAGAGGATCATTCCAGACCTGGTGTTGCAGTGCCCCTTGCAGGATCAGGAGCCTGGACTCAGGAGACATGCTTTGGGTTGGCAGTCTTGGCTGCAGCTCCTATTTGCTGGGTGTCTAGGTCATGCACTAGAAGACGTTCCTTCAGACTTCCTTCATGTGTACAGACTTCTCTGTACACATGAAGGAAAGTGCTGAGGTAAAATACTGTTTAAAAGCCCATGAATGCCTTCATTTGTGTAAAACCTGAAAGCAGTCAGTCCCATGCCCACTGTTTCTTTGCTCTACCAAGGCCAAATAATCTGTGACACTACTGGTGGGACTCTTTCTGCAGGTTTGGTGGGGTGGGCAGCCTCAGAAGGCACTGCTGCAGAGGGCAGGGCCTTTCACTCTGATAGCACATACAAGCCCAGAGGTACAAAGAAAGCTCCTGATGTGTCCTGTGCTGGTGAGACTTGAACTCTTTTAATATTGGAAGACCACTGGACAGTGTGCGTTTTGGTAGCTCTTTTTTGTGTTGCAGGATGTTGTGGTGCATCTTGCCTCTTGAAATAGGTTGAGCTTTTTGACTGTGGAATGCCACAGCCTTCTCTTTTCTCGGCTGTTACTTCTCAGTGCTGATCTGGCCTATTAATTCCTGTATCACTGTTTATCTGTATGCTTGGCTTCCTTTTTGTTTTATTTCATTTTGAGACAAAGTAGTCCTTTTCCTCTCTAACGATCCTTCCATTCTCAGGGAATTAATATGCCCATCCAGCCTCTCCACTCAGAAACACAGTGCCCATTTTTTGACAGCAGAGATGTGGAGGTGGTTCATGTGGCTGCATCACTTGGGGAAGAACCAGGCTACTTTCATAAAGTCAAACCAGGGGAATAAAAGGTTGGTGGCTGGGTTGGTGTCTGGGGTAGTTCACTGAGCAAGTGAGCTAAAATACCAAGAGATGAGTGTGAAAACAAAGACTTGAACTTGCATGATTTGAAGTAATGGATGTTTTTACTTGGAGCAATATAAGATTTAAAAAGCCCCAACCTTTTGTTTTCTTGAGAAATGCTGGTGATTTTTTGATGCAACTGGCTTACTTAGGTTGAACACTGTACTCCAGCAAGCTTTCACATAAAAATTTCAATTTCATGCATTAGATGAGCATATGGTTTATGGTCATGTAATTGTTTTAGCTGGTCTCTTCTCGTCATGCTTCTTCACCTCGGTGCTTGAGCTGAGCTGTGACTGCTGCTTTACTGAAAAAAGGTTGAAAACATGCAGAAGTGTTTGTGAGGGTTTTGTTATACTGCATGCGGATGCTGCTTCAGGTTTACTTCAGCTTAGTTCAAGCTGTTGCCTAACATTGCCAAGCTTTCATTGGAAGAGCAGAAGAAATTTCTCGCTCTCTTTAAGTTCGTAGGTTGGTGGATTTTTATGAAAATTAAAAGCTTAGTAAGCAGTTGTCACTGTCATTAAAATGGAGTCAAGGTCTATAGTGCAATTCTGTAAAGCTGGACATAGAGAATTTCACTGGTCTGTGCTAGAAATATTAAAAGAGAATGAAGAAAATCTTCCCTTAAACTGCATGAATAGTTATTTGTAATTTTTATGTAAGATTGCAGTGAATCTGAGGAATGTGTTTTGTAATAATAGGAATCACTGACAGTGGCTTTGTTTTCTTTCTTTAAGAATTCCTTAGCTCTTGTACTTCTTAATTAAAAAAAACCAACAAAACAAAAAAAGATAAACCAATCAAAAAAAACCCTCAACAAACAAACCAAAAAAAACGCAGGAAAAACCTAGCTGACCTCAGATGATTCAATGCTTTGTGTGTTTCTGCAAATAAGTTCAATTGTTTAAAAAAAGGAGTAACTAGAGAACCGACCAGGCTCATATGCAAGGTATAGGCAAGCTGTTACAGAGAATAAAGTTTTAGTATTATCTATGACCACCCATAAAAAACTACTTAAAACTGGAGAATCTGTGTAGGAGAGCAGAGCAAGCAACATTATGAACTTCTTGATAACTTGAAATATTGATGAGTAAAGATAAGCAATAGAGTTTTAAACAGACCAGCAGACCAACTTTGGCATCTAATCTTAAATCCTCCTGAGTGCTTGCCAGGCAAATAGTTTAAAATTTGTTATGTAACATATTTTCCAAGTTTTGATACTAGTATGCTCATTCTGCCTCATGTAAACGAAGGAACTACAATTCTGAGCTGGTTCTATTTTAGGAGTGCTCCCCTTCAATGGAGGAGCATGATATTAACATAACGGATGGGTAGTTGAACCAAAAAAGTAAGGTATGTTCTTCTTGTCGCCACTGTCTGCAAGTGACTGGCATAGAGCTGGCCTTTGAGCAGTGTTCCTGGTTGCAAAGGTTCTCTCTCCTTGGATATTAAAAAACATCTCTGCCCTTGCTGTCATAGTGCTGATTCAACACAGCATCAGTGGTCACAACAGGCTTGCATTTTCTAGTCTTGGTGAATTTTGCAATCATGAACCATTTCTTTCCCCAAGTGCCAGCACAACACTTGCAAACCTTCAAGAGTAGAGGTATATTTAGTGAAGTATGCGTAATCTGTGTTGTATTGTGGGATGCCTTTGAAGTCGCTTGGCAGGTTTCTTTGCTTAGCACAAGAAAGTTATTTCAGCAAGTTATTCTTTCTTGAGGTGGATTTTGGAGTGACGATTGTGTTCCTCTCGGTGCACTTCAGAGCTGAAGACAAGGTGTCATAAGGTGTAACTCAGAAATTATTTTACTTGCTTTCTTTCTGCTTCTCCATTTCCTCATGAAAATACCTCACTTTTCTTGTTAAATATATTTTTTCATAGGGTGAGAAAAGGGGAATTTGTGTTTAGGAGGAATTCCTGATGATAGTTTGCTGTTTCTGGGAACCAACCAGAAACTTGTTTTAGTTTTGTTTTAGGTTTCCAGAATCGCTCTGTCTTTTGGGCGACTGCAGTGCCAGGTGGTGAGTGAAGGACCCTGCTCTTTTTGTGGATAGACTCTTCCATTATGCCTTGTTCTCTTGGTTGCTTTTGCAGGTCCTTGCTGCCTGACAGCCTTGGGTGTGCTCTCACCACCCCCAGGGGCATCTTGCACAGATGTGAGCAGCCAGCAGTGACAACAGTGTCAGCAAGGTGACTGATGGCTTTGTGCTGCTACATTAGATGTGGTGCAGTCACAGAAGTTGAAAAATGTGCTTCTGGTATAAAACAATTATATTTTACAGATCCTGGTCCTGGATGTAGTTACTCAAACAGTTGTTTTAAATTCTGTGGTGACGTGCATAGTTCTATCATATAATTCTTTTTGCTTCTGTAGAAACCCTTCTGTGCTCATATTGAGCACTTGGACCTGTAGAAGCTGTTGGGCATCCCCATGGATAAGCTTGGTGGCAAATCTGTGTGAAAGGTTTGCTTCAAGCCTGCTGTTGCAGTATAACCGGGCACAATGAGCTCAGTATAGGTATTTATTTAAAGTAAGAACCTTTAATACCCGGTAATCTCTCCACTATTACTTGCAAGAGATCATCTGTTGTAGCAACAGTAGGTTTCATCAACGAGAGGAAATCTCTTGATTGTGAATTACTGACAACAAAAAGTTCCTAATTGTTGAAGGTGTCCTTAATGATATTCACAAGTCCTGTGTTAACAACTGCAGCAACCTACGCTGAGTTAGGCAGGGACAGATGTCACACTGATGTGATTTCAGTACTTGATAGCTTGAGGCTGCAGATGTTAGGTGGAAATGCCCTTTTTTGAGTAATAGGAAATTTCTGGTTTTTCTCTTTGCTTTTATGATTATTGAAGCCAATGTGACATACTTCTCAGATGGTGTACATCTGCACACCTTCAGTCTGTGTAGCTGCCTGATTCATACTGCTGATCATTTTGGTTCAAGGAGCCTAGCCATGGCCGCTCATCCCCTCTGGATTTGATAGTGGAGAAGTAAAGTACAGATCTACTAAGTGGGCGGGTGTTGTTTGGGAGTAGCAAGGTCCTTAATTCAGAGCTGGTTTAAAATTCTCAGCCTGCTGGCATATCTTAGGTGCCTGAGTGGAGCTGTGGAGTCACTAGTGGGTGTCTTGTTTTGGTTTCTGTCCTCCCTGCCTCCAGGCACCTATGTAGGTGCCGAGCCTCTCAGTGTCTGTGGTTTCCTATGCACAGCCTGGCCTTTCCCCCAGGGCTGTCTGCCACCCTTGCTGGCCAGCTCACCCCAGCTCTCCCCTGTACCCCTGCTCTATGTCGTGCTGGTTTTGCCATTTGTCTTACAAGTTGCTTTGTGTCCAGCCAGAGTCCTGGTTTTCCTTTTGCAGTATGCTGTTTCATGAGGTGCATCAGGATGTCACCAAGGCTCCTGCTGCAGAAGGGGAGAGCTCACACTGCCATCCCTGGCTCCCCACATCTGTCCTCTGCTTTGCCACAGCTCTCTGGATGCTTGTCACACCTTTCACGTGAGCCAGCTTAATGAGCATAAATTACATCAAATTGTGTGAGAAAAACAGTTTTCTTTGAGGAAAATTACTGAAATGGGCGTATAGAAGAAGGCCCAGGCACATGCAAGGCATCCCGGATGATAAAAAACCTCCCTTCTGGCAGATTTCCCTGAGGGTTCTGTTCCCTTGGGGACCATCTTGGTGGTGATGCTGCTGCAAGAGATATGGGTGCCTGGAGCTGCTCCTACCTGGTGCAGATTCAAAGTGAACATGTTACCAGAGCTTCAAAAGGGAAAATTTGGAAATGCCAGCATCTCCCTGAGTCCATGTTTTGTGGTTTCTGTGTCTGCTGTCTTCCCAAAGCTTTGTTTTGGGCAGACTTGTTTTTATGGCAGTGAAAAGAACAACTCTGTGAAAGGGGTTGTGTTCCTAACACCTTTCAAGTCTGTGCTAAAATAACCAGGGAACAAAATTCTTCAAATAAATACTATCTGGAATTTTTGTATAGATGGATATAGCCCCTGCAGTACCAAAATCTGGCCATGCAAACCCAATACAATGGGTTATGTATTTTTTCCCAGCCATTGGTCTTGGAAAGAGCTCAACACACAATTCTTTTAGTTGAGATTTGGGCAGACAGTAGCTGATATGTGAGGCCAGGCAGTTAGTTGCCGTGTATATGCAGGAAAAATCTTTATAATGAGGAGTTTTACTAGTGGATAATGCTATTAATTGACAACTATAACAACTGAAAGAGCTGACAAGCAGCATTTTAATTATTTTAAAATTTCATTCTTTTTTCAATTCCACTAAAAAAATGACCAAACACAATACTAATAGGTTGTGTAAACTAGTATTATAAAACTTCTCTATGCAGTCCATTGGAAGAAAAAAAATTGAACATTGAGTGTATCATGTACCTTTTCGTGGCAATGCACTGACTTTAGTGACTGGGAGGGAATCAGAATTGGGTATTTGAGATCTGAGAGCAAATTTATTGATAAATTGGGAGTTAGTACATAATATTGTGTGCAGTCTACATATATTTTAAGTGATGTAAAAAGGAGTAGCAATTTCTCCATATAAAAGATAATTGGGATTTTGTTTTTAAATGAAGTATTCAGTCATAAACTTTCATGGGGTAACTCTATATGTTTCTCTCTCTCTCCCCATTAGCACCTTTTGGACAGTTTACCCTCAACTGTAGTTTACTCTTGGACCACATAAAGAGGACTTGTAGTGACATTCCCCATTTTTTAATCAACTTAACCAGGAATCAATGCAGAAGCTGTAACCTGTGTTTGGCAGGAAGGAGGTGGCTGTGCCTGGCCCTGGGAGGAGGTGGTATGTCAGGAGGTCTGAAAGCACTCCGAATGCTGAGGAGATCAGGGGGCTGTTATCCTCTCCTCAGTCACTTGTTGCCTGGGAGACAAATGTAATCCAGAGATTTTTTTTGACCCTTCCTTGCTGGTTTTTGATTGGAGTCACTATTGACTTTTGGCTTGGAAGAGGTAGTGAAGCAGCACGCCAAGTGTCATAAGATGGAAATTAATCACGACGGGCCTGAGCTCCAATGCTTTCCTTTCCTGTGATTGCTCTGTGTATGGGAAGACTAATGACACATCTGAACAGACAGTTAACGAAACTCTTCACACCTCCCGACAGTCAGGAATGTTTCTTAACCAGATGTCACTTCAGTTTTCCTTTTTATTCATTCTCTCTTACGTGATTGTGGAAAAACAAAAATAACTGTCTTAAAAGAGAACTTTGCAAAGTTGGGAGGCTTTGCCTTAAATTACATTTGTTTTTGCTGGTAAATTGTAAGTCAGCTCAGTTGCAGTGAAAACATAGCGAATCTGCCTTCTCAGTGTTTTTTTTAATGAGGAGTATACTTCTCAATATTTTTTGTCAGAGTTCCTGTTTTTCAGTGAGATTATTTTTGGCTTTTGCAAGAATATGGGCAAGCCACACAAATTCATCTTAACAGTAATGAAAGGTTTTGAAGTCACTCTTCAGGAGTGACTTCATATTGTAAGGCTCTCAGCTAAAACTAAGTGGTGGGTTTTGGGGAGTAATCTCTTCCAAGTAGATGAAAAGTCTGTCTTGAAAGTAAGTGAAAAAAGAGAGAAGTCTGAAAACAATATGTTGTGTTCCAGTAAGTACAAATAAGGTAGATGGTATTTAAGTGTAGCTTTTTTTATAAGCTTATCCCATGCTGTAAGATGTAAGGAATCCAGCAAAGGTTTTCTGCTGAAAAACGTTCCTAGTTTTGCTCGTTGCTTGCTTAAAAGGAAATTTTACGTTCTTAGTCTGGGTCTTGGATAGAGCACAGAAGTGGAATTTGGGATGTTTGGATTCTATTTTTGACTCTGTCCTTTGCCTAAAAATCACTTACTGGGCTTATCATGTGTCTGGCTCGTTGTCCCATATTTAACAGGGCTAAGCATAACAACCTCCTTATTGCAGACTGGTTTGAGAAGTGTGGTGCACATCTTCCCCAGCTGACAGCAGCACTGCATCTCTCAGTCATTTGCCTGCAGTGCTTTACTGAGATGAGAGCTGAAGAGTCTTGCTTGCTGTCTCTAGCCCCTTGAGTCTTGGGCTTTTTGGCCATATCCGGGCCTTGCTTTTCTTCAAGAGCTGGAAGATGTCTCTCCCTCTCTTCTGTGGCCTCCTAGTAGGGCACCTTTGGGCAGTAAAAGGATAGATGGGCTTGAACCCTGGAAGCCATCCTAAAGAGTCTTGACCGTATGCTCCTGTTCCACCAGGGCAGCCTGCAGCCGTGCTTCTTTCTGACAGAAAACTCTCACAGCTCCTGTGGGTTGTGCTGGCTGCTCTCCTTTTCTTTCAAGCCAAGTCTCACGAGGTGCTGGAAACTCTCTAGGTGCACATGCAGCCATCCAGCGACATTGGGGAAGACTTTTCTTTTTAATTTATTTTTGGGGAGGAGAATTTCATGCAGATTTGCTCTCTGAAAGCACTTTGCATGTTGCACTATGTATCCTAAAGCTGTCCACGGGGCTGAGAAGCATTTAGGAGGTGGTAGGGCAAAGATACATGTTTTCAAGAGGAAACAAGTGTCTGGTTTTGGTCTTCTACATAGCTTAAGAAAATAATATCCCTCTTCTGATGTGATTCTGTGTGTGTGTGTGTCTGTATGTGCTTGTTCTTTAACAGGTTAACTGGGAGCTTTGTTTCACTGACAGAAGTTGAAGCAGAGAAAAGGGATGGTCCTGGGTTGAAAAGCAGCTAGAGGCGATAATGCAGTCTCCCCCACATGTTCCAGAAAACATCAACATACACCAAAAAATCTTAGCATAATGCCTTGAAAGCCTGCCAGGGGAGTTCAGTCGACACATAGGATTGGTGTTTGTTTTTGTGTATGTTCAGGCAGGGCAGGACTGCTCCTGAGCTATCATTCCATATGCTTTAATAGTGAAGCTGAGGCAAAGTTTTCATATTCGTTTGAGAACTCACATGAAACAATCCAGAATATCCTCAGCCTGACCACTGATGGGATTGAGGCAAGAAATGAAATTGTGCTGCTTGTAACTGTGGAATAAACACTGAATTTTAGTGTAATCTTTGCCTTACAGATTGACTGCTTGTGCTGTTCCTTGTGTCCAGAAAGGGTAATTACAGTAACTGTTGTTTTAGCTGATCACAATTTCACAACTCCCTTAAATGGTTATACTCTGATTATACTGGCTTTTTTTGGTTTTAGTTCATTGGTTTGTTTTGGGTTTTTTGGGTATTTTTTCCCCTCTGGGGAGAAAAGATGATTAATTTCCTCTTGTAGTATAATGGCATTGATGTCATGTGGGTTGGAGGATTAAGTCCTTTTATTTTTAAAACAGTTGCTAGGGTATTTAACCCCCTCCTTTTTAGTCTTGTTTGTGTTTGTATAACAGCAAAAGGAAGAAAAAAGCACTCTGAAAAACAAGATACTTTTCTTCAAAGTTTCTGTTTAACAGTTAACTGTAGCTTCTTATTTTTCCAATATGGGGTGATTGGAAAATTGCCAGATATTATTAAATCATATTAACTAGTAGCAAGAGAGAGGAGGGAAAGAGCAACCAAACATTCATTCTTACTTTTTTTTTCCCTCAGAATTGTGATTTAAATCATACAGTCATAATACATTATTAATGAAGCAATAATCTCTGGCAAGCAAGTTACGTTCACTTCTGTTAGACAAAAAACCCAAACCCCACTGCTTTTCCTGATAAAATCTGCTAAATAAATAAGGCTGTGCCATTAGATCAAGCATTTGATTTTTTTTTTAATTCTTTTCTCTTTGCAGAGTATTGGAAAGGGGTCCTTATGGTGTATAGACCCAGAATATAGACAAAATCTTATTCAGGCTTTGAAAAAGACACCCTATCACCCATATTCGCATGTGTTCAATACACCTCCCACATCTCCTCAGGCATATCAAAGGTAAGAACTAGATGCATTTTACAACTCCTAATGTTTTCCTGCGGTGTTGTGTGTGATTCTTGGGTAAGACACTACATGTAATCAGGTGGTGCAGTTTGGAATGTGCTAGTGCCGAAAGCCCGGCGATGGCCTGGCCCTGCTCGGCGTGTCCAGGACACCTTTTACCTGCTTGTGCCCCTGCTGGCATCAGAGAGTTCCCTCAGCAGAGCCTGCAGGCTTCCTGCAATACCGCTCGGCAGAGGGACACCTGAAATTTTTTTCATTTGCATTAAAATGCAAATAAGCAAATGGAGAGCTCTGAAGTGCCCACTTATCCCATGTGGTGAAGGCATGATTCCCTCACTCACTCAGAGGAGATGGGCTCGTTCTTTTCCTGTGAGAGCTGGGGGCCGATGTTGCCTCTGCAGCCACAATATGTGCACCAGGTGAGCCGGTGGCCAGGTGGCTTGACCAGTTTTGGTGGTGGATGGGCGCCCATGGTGACCCTTAGGATTAGCCTGGATTTTTCTCCTTGCTTCAGTGAAACAGACATGGGGTGGGGTTTTTCTGTTCGTTTTGCGTTTTTTTGATCTGGCCTTCACTTACGACCAGTGTGAGCAAAGAGACATAATCTATGGCTGCCATCCACAGAGCAGGAAAGCAGGCGCTGAGGTTTGGCAGAGCTGCTTTCTCCTCGATGCTGATGAGGAATGCGGTTCATGGCCCGTGCTGGCCCAACCCCTCAGGATGGGGAAGGTGTGATGAGCTAGCCGCAGCAGGGCCCGCAGCAGCGCCGGGACTGAGCGGTGACGCTGGCGGCTCTCGTGGCGGCTGAGAATTTTATTATTTTTCCGCGTTAGCGTTGGGGCTGGCGGCCAGAGAGGGCCGCGGCCGCTCAGGGCAGCGTGATGGTCGCCGTGGCGACGGGGCGTCTCCCCGGCAACGCGCGGGCCGGGCCGGGCCGGCGCTGCCGCGTCACGGGGCCGCGGGGCTCGGCCGCGCCGTTGCCGCGGTAACGGCGGGCCCGGCATGGCGCTGGGAATGGGGACCCTGGGCCCGCTGTTGTGTCGGGGGATCGCCCCGGTGGCCGGGGATTCCCCTGGCCCTCTGGATTTTCTTCTGGAAACCAGGCGGCGATGAGGCTGCAGGGTCCCGAGGCGGTGTAGCCCGCTGTCCTGGTGTTCCGTGGTGTATGTCTAGTACCAGCTGTGGAAGTACCCCCCGCTGCTGTGCTGTGCAGGAGGACAGATAATGGATTAAAACTGTAATTTGTGCATTTGAACAAGACATGTTTCCTGGCATTTGCTTTATTGTTACTGCTGCCTTTTTAGAGAGTATTTTAATTATGCTCATGCAAATTTATTGATAAATTCTCGTGTTGAGTAGAAGGGTAATGCACATCTGACGTAGAAATGGAGAGATTTTGATCCCTTCTAATCCCCACAAACAAAAAAATCCAGCATACACATGCTGTTGAAAGCCAGAGGATCTCCTATTTTTTCATGGCTGGAGTGACTGTTGACTCAATGGGCTGGGTTTGCCAGCACTGCTGTGCAATTTGGTGGCAGGTGTTGCCAGCAGGAGCAGCGACATGGGCAGCTCTTCTAGGCTAGGCTGCAGGAAGGAATGCAGCAGCATTGCTGTGGGCGGTCCTTGCAGGGATGTATCCTTAGAGACACCCTGTCTGGGTGTCAGGCAGTGCACAGTGCGGTAGCTGCCCTGTGTCCTGCACAGTGGTGTGCCCACTGCTCCCCTGTGCTCATCCTGCACAGCTGTGTGCCCGCTGCTGCTCTGTCCTTATCCTGCACAGCTGTGTGCCTGCTGCTGCTCTGTGCTCATCCTGCACAGCCGTGTGCCCGCTCCTGCTCTGTGCTTGTTGTGTGTGGCAAAGGATGCCTGCAGAGTCACAGGCCTTGGGCAGAGCTTGTGCTGCCCTCTTCCAATGGGGTGTATGTCCAGAACCTCATAGGCTGTTTTCATGAGTGGGAGAAGAAAGGAGTACTGGTAGGTGCCAGACAGTATGGGATTTAAGAAATTGGTTTCAGTCACTACCTTCTTTCACCACTGCCCTGTGTAGCTGAGCAAGGGAGAAGGAGGGGTCTGGTGAAACTCCAATGAGCAAGTCCCAAAACTGGAAGGGGAGCTTTTTATCCTTGGAACCTATGGGTTGTCCGAGCTGGTGCTACACTGCTTGTGCTGCTAAGTGCTTTGGAGTCTTCCTTGTAATGACTGCATCATAAAATAAAGACCTTGTGTGGTAGAAGGAGCAAATGCCTTGCAAATACAGTAGAGTCCAGGTTTTATATGAAGAAATTTTGGTCTCGCTGTTACTCTTAGTTGGCTATCTTTTAGCATTTCCACTGTTAAATAAAACTTAATATCCCCATAGTATTCTAAAATATTTATTCATTCTGCTACTAATGACTGGTGAAACATCAACATGAAGCTGGTCTAGGCTATCAGTGACTTCTGAATTAATTCTGGGTCGGCAGTTACATGGTAATTTTCTGAATATATTTCCAATATATTCTCAGCGAGTTGAACATTCCCTGTGCATTTGGAAAAAAACAGTAATCCCATGTGTAAGTGATTGCTTTCTCATGTGTACAAAGACTTCAGTAAGGGTAGAAAATGTAAATCCACTCCACCATAGTCAGATCTCCAGGGCAATACATTGTCATAGTAACAAATTCCAAGGGGAATTTTTCTTATGGTGAAGACAGTACATCTAGAAAAAATCCTTGGGTGGCAGAGGTTTTGCTGTCTGTTCATCTTATGCAATGGAAGTCCACCACTAAGAGAAGCTATGTCACTTGATATTCATTAAATATATCTGGAACCAGATAATTTGCCAGTATTATTCCTGTCTCTAGCAACAAGGTTTATAAGGGCCTGTTGGCAAAATTCCACAGGGGCAAATTGACCTGTTCCTTGTCTTTATCAGATATTTTAAAATAATAAAGATGCACAAATGAATCATGTGTTTAGTATCCGCATAAGCAGCTTAGGGTTGAATTGAGCACAGTGTGGAGGAATGCATTGTAAAAATATCCCAAGCCAGATGATCACTGAATACACAAATTCTTCTTTTCCTAAACAGTTAATTACACCACATAATTCAGTTTCAGATGCTTCAGTAGAGCATCCTGCATAAATGTGAGAGGGGTGAACCTTTTCTGAAGGAGTTTCATGATGTGAACCCGCACATTTGGATGGCTGAGTCAGTGTTATACCAGTATCATTTGAGATAAAAATGACTCAAGCCACGATATTTGGACTACAGTGGGTTCCATGTATAGAAGACATTTTGGGGGAAAAGGCACCTTGCTGTGTTTGTACATAAGAAGGAACTTCAGACTGCAATTGTCTGAATTGCTGCTTCAGTTCAGGGCAAAGGTTATCTGTAAGCTGTAAGAAGAGAAGAAGTAGAATATCACAAAGTGAGTTATTTAGTTTTAATTGACTTGAATGTGTGTTCTTAAAAAACAATGCTCACAACAAACAAGCAAAGCCCCTTGGGTTTTTATCTTGTTCTTCTAACTGAAGTACATGTCATGAAGCATGTCATTTATGATTAATTTCAAGAGTGAACTAACACTGATACACATCATTACAAAGGTAAAGCTTTCCTTGGTGTGGAAAAATAGGTATGTTAGACTAACGTCTTTCTTCTTAAATTTTACAATTATTTTCACAATAGCAACTTTGAAATATATTTATAGACACACACTTGGTTAAGTAACTATACAAGTCAGTGCCCTGATACTTCACATCTATGTGTTTTAGTTCCAGTTTTTCTGACTCTAACTGAAGTGCAGGTGGGATTTTTCTCTTCTAGTAGTGCTTGGAGGAGGTCTTGAAGTGGATTTTTTCCTGTGTATATTACATGGGGCTATTTCTCAATTGTATTTCTCTTTGTACTGCTGAAAACTGTCAGGAAATGTAATCTAAAGTAACAGAAATTGTTATTTTCACAGAGTAATAAAATTATTTGAAAATTTGTTTTTTGATACATCTTTCTGATAAAAATATTCTTTATTACAAGGTTGAGATTAGAAGAAGGGACTTAGTGGTTATGAACCCTTGTTTATCTTTTGAAATTCATTTATAGAGACACAGAGAAAGATTTGTGAAACACGGTGTCTAAAGGTTTGTTCCTGAAAATCCAAGTTTCATAAATCACTGTGAGAAAGTGATGGTCATCACTGTGAGCCCTGTGGTAAATAGCTGGAGAGGTGGCCTGGGCATGCTTACATTTGCATTTGTTATTTTAAGACTGAAAGCGCACAGTCTTACCACGCAGCCCTGGCTTTCTGCTTCCATCTCACCAGTGGGAGCCCTCTCATGTGCAGTGCAGCCCTGCAGTGGGAGCTCTCGGGCAGTGCCTGTTGGGGAGGACTCACACCCCAGGTCCCTGTGCACTGCAGCAGCACCTCCAGCAGTGTCCCCACTGCCGCGTGCTGTCGGGATGCAGTTTGCATACAGCCCCCTTAGGATGGGGAACTGGGAAGCTGTTCCAGGAATGTGAAATGGGCACATGTTCCCAAGAGGGTGGCTGTTACAGATCAGCTGCTGAGGAAACCACTGGAACAACTCCTTCGAATATTTGCAGGTTTTGATTTTACTGTCACAGCTTCCACCTTTCACAGTTGTTTATTGAAGCTAAACGTGCATTGAAGTTGAGGTCAGAAATTATCTGTGGACGTTTGGGGAAGCTGACTAAACACTTTTCCCATTCACTAAAAGACTTTGCAGGGTGTCTCACTACAAGAAGGAATGTAGAAAAGACATGATTTGGTTGTCCTTTGCAGTCTGGAAACATGGATTTAATTGTGTTACTGTTTCTGCTTTTGATAGGAAATGAAGCTGATCATAAGTGGTCTGATACTAATTTCAGTGCATGTTATAACCACTTTATCAAGAACAATCTACTATTTTATTTCCTATGCAGAGCCAGAATGAGTTTTCTTCTCCTGTTGTGGTGTTAAGGTGGAGTCTTCAGGGAATTCTTGTTTTGTTGTTTTCATAGTTGTAGTTTGTGAGATCACAGAGAATACCAGTTCTTCTAAAGTGTACCTTTTGCCACCATCACATGCCTTAATTTGAAGAGCATCTGAGAGAGAAAGAGAGTACTTTCTGGCAAGTTAGATGATACTGGTCTAGTTTTGTGTCAGGTATAAATGCTTGAGTGAATGCACTGTTAAGTGCATAAGTATTTGAGGATTTGCCAATCCAGCACTTGAGGACTTGTTTTCTAACATATTCTTATCAGTTCTCTAACCATTAGAGTTATGTTCTGTGATCCCACTGAATATTGTTTCAGGAAACGAAACAGATCAACTCTTCACTCTTCTTACCTTTTAAAAGGCTTTTTTTTTTACTTTTTTGCACCATACGGTATGAAGGATGTGTAGGGAGGAAAGATAAAAAGATAAATTTGGAAAAAATAAATAGATAAAAGAGCAGAAAATCTGAATCTGAGATCTCTAACATAATAGTTTCATGCAGGAATATCTGGTAGAAATAGAAGTAACCCTCTAATCACATCTTCATTCCTGTCAAAATTAGTGACATGCTTCTGAGCCTTCTCAGCTGAAATGTTTTCAATTCTTTCTCATGCGTATCCCCAAAAAGAAGAAATGTCATATTTTCCATTTGCCAGATACATGAAGGCTTGGTTGAGTCTTTGTTTGGTTTGTATGTGTGTAGACTTTTGGTAAAGCAGCGTCCTTAGTCTGTCATCTTTCTCTAGATGCCAGGCAAACACCAGCTCCTTGCTTTGTTGTTACTTTTCATAGTTCCATTTGTTGAACAGTCTTTCCAGTTACTTGGCTTCTTAGGCTCTTTTTCCCCTCCTCTTTGCCTTCTTTAGATAAATATAGCCTTATTCCAAAGATAACTTGGAATGGTACCGTAGATATTTCCACTAAGTTCATGGGAAAAAGAAAGTGTAAGGAAGTGTTTTGAAATTTTTGCTACTTTGTTTGTAAAAACCCTCTGTAGGCCTGGGTGTTTCCTTATGAAAATTTTTAGAGTGCCTCATTGACAGAGCTGCAAGTTGCTGACTGCAGAAACTTGAAGCATGTGGGTGCTGTGCTTCTGAGACTATTTTTCTGCAGCTCCTCATCCCTCTTCCTTGCTGTCCCCGGAATGTGTGCTGGGGCAGGTGGGGCAGGGTTGCGCAGTGCGTGAGCTGTGTGGTACAGCAAAAAGTGGAGGGTGTGAGGGACACCTTGCCTTTGGTTCCTGAGCAGTGTGAGTGGATCTGTCACCTTCATCCCATGAACAGCCATTGTGTCACTGTGACAGCTGCAGCAGTTGTGGGGATGGGGAGGCCTGTGCCATGTTCAGTAACAGTTCACTGAAGTTTCAGTAGTTGAAAGTTCAGACTCTGGAAGGAGTGTTTTTGCAATGAACAGTGGTCGACATGAGCATCATGTTTGTTAATAATATAATATTACAGCCATGGAAATCATCTGGCTTCTGAATTTGAAAACAGGCTTGGAAAGCCACAAATAGAATCGCAGTGTGTCATGTCTTGCTGCTTTTGGATTAAGAAAAGTTTTTTTTGTATTTCAGTAACTCAAGTTAAATTTTTTAATTTAGTTTTAGTCATCCTCTTGTTTTTTCTTTTAGTCTTTCTTCACTTCTCTATTAGTTTTTGGAGTTTTCTTGCCTTTGGTGCTTGTATAAAGAAAAATTGACAGGGAAGCTTATGTTATTTGTAGTTCTGTTGTAAGACTGATGTTCATAGAACTGTTTCTAATGTTATGCTAATAGTGATAAACTATTAGGAAAAAATATTAAGCTAATTTGAATCTTTCAAACAGTAGGTAAGGAATGGCTTTACTTGTAATGGTTACAATTTTAAGGCATTCTGCAATTTAACTCTTTATTGTTTATTTAACATTTGTTTAAACTCAAACTTAAGGGGTATTAAGTATTCCCAAGAATTGCAGCTCTGCCTTAAACAAAAGCCTATGTGGACCTTTCATCATTTCACCTAGCGTTTTAATATATTTTAGGGAATCGAGAACATGTTTAAAATGTGAGTCAGCTGTTGTAGTTTATGCAAAACTCCCAATATTTGTGCAACCAATTTGTTCCATATGTAATCTTTCTTTGGTAATACCAGTTTTGCACACAGGTTCAAAGGCCTTGGCAGACTTGGGATAGTCCACTTGAGTCCAAGAGGTGTAGGAACTGATTGCAGGTGACCCATCGTCTCCCCAGGTCATAGCAGAAGGTAACAGATGTACTGAAAATCCTAGTTGTCCATAGAGAAATATCCCGGGAGGTGAGCATGGCCAGTGAGAACCATTTCCTCTTCTCTATATGATGTTAGTGGGAAGCAGAGCATAAGAGGGACACATTTCCTTGCTACTTGCAGTATGACTGTGGAGATAGCTAACAAGGTGGCATCCAGGTGATCGTGGTGGCCCATCAGAAGTACAAAACTGAGCTAGATGGTAGACCATCAGCCTGGGCTCTAGGCCAGCTGGGAAGACCTTTAACTTCAGGAGAAGGTAGACTCACATTTGGACCTTGCAGACCACCTGGTCCTTGTCCTGAGCTCCTCTGATTCCCTCATCTCCGATTCGTAAGGGTCATCCATGTACTAAGCCAGGCTTGCTCCAATAGTGTTTCCAGTCATCTTAGACATACAGTTAAAAGAAAGTACAGGTTCGTTTCATACCTGTGTTGGGTGTATCCATAATTCCTGCCTGTGTATTAGATCCAGTATTTCTCAAAGTATCAATCAGTCTTTCTGTGAAATATTTTTTTAAAGCACAGGTGTCCTATTTCTTCAGTATCTATGCGTTTTCAGATGAAAAGCTCAAAACAAGTTTTAGTGGGTGAGTCATTTTGTATCTTTACTGATCAATTCACTTTTTCTGGGATGTGTGTTGTATTTGTATGCATATATATATATAGGGTGCTGTGTGGTGGTGGTGTAGTATCTCTGTATCATTTGGTATCCTTTCTGGAGAAGGCAGGTTTATTAATTTGTATAAAGAAAGTACATGTTGATGTAATTTCTTTTGTTAGTATTTGAATGCTTGAATCATGATTTTTGTCATCATCAGTTATGACTTAACTTCTGATGTCAGAAAGCCTCAGCTCAAGGCTGGAGTTGTCTCATGTATGTTGTGATTACTGACCATGTTTTTCCTCGGTTTTATGACTATCACCATGACACCTGGATTCCTGTTGTATCCAGTTTTCTGTGTGTGTGCATCTGCCCTCTGTATGATCCTAAGTAAAAGTGATATTCCTCCTATTTTGATGGAACTGGCTTTTGTAGGGATAAAACTTACAGGTTTTGCTGGAGTTGTTTCCTTTCATAGGAACCCCCAGGGTTCAGGTAAATAAAAACAGAAAGGTCTCAAATGTATGAAAACATATTTTTCTGAACTTCTGGAACAAAAAGCATAGAGTCTTTCTTAATATAAAAAACTTCTTTACAGTTGGGTTTTGAATTTTGACTTCGAAAAATCAAGCTGCTTGTTTTATCAGAATAAAGTATTTATATAGAAACTGGGTTTTGGAGGTGTTGGAGGGTCCTTAGTAGAGAAATTTCAATTCTCCTCAAAGTTCTCTGTGGCTGGGAACAGACGGTTTTGCTCATCACCTGTTTGTCCTGGAGTAAAAGGACAGAGGATGAGAGGTATGTCTCTTTGCCTGTCCAGTGTGTCCTGTGCTGCAGTGGCTTGATAAAATGGTTGTTCCCCTTTCCCATTAAAAAACAGAACTGCTCAGCACTTGCACTTCTTGTTCTGTTTCAGTAAAGCTCTGATGAAACTCTGGAGGTTATATTTGATTATCTGTAGTGTATTTTTTCACAGATGTTTTGACTTTATTTTGGAAACACCATAGTTCTGTCAGGCAGTTTTGGTACTGCAAAAAACAAGTGAGTATTCAGGGCCCATGTTTTAGATAGATTTCAAGAAACTTGTGGGCTTTCTTTCCATTCCAGGTGTCCCTGAAACCAGTCTGAATACACGTGGTATTCATTGGTGGGAATTGTGCTGTTTCTGAACTGTGAACCTGTTTGTAAAATGCAGCATTTTCCCCTTTGGTTTGTTTGGGTTTTTGTTTGTTTTTTGTTTTGGTGTTTGATGGGGTTTGGGGTTTTTGTTTGTTTTGTTTTGTTTGTTTGTTTATTTTTGCTACTGGTTTAAGAAATAGGGATGGGAGGCTTCTCCAGGCTGTAAATTACTTAGTGGAACCTTAGTGGTTACCACAGGAGAATGTTGAGGCTAATGATTAAGTGGTAATCCCACAAAAAATGGAATTTTGTTTAATTACTATATCTACAACTAATACAAGTGTATCTGGAACTCTGGAAGAAGATTCTAGTCCTTGTGGGATTTTTAGGTTTGAATCAATCTCTCCAGTAGTTCTAATTCATGAGGGCTGTAGAAGAAGCAAGCACAAATTTACTGTGCTATGTTATTTTACTCTTCCACTTTTTGTGAAAAATTCATCTTTAGCAATAGGTCATAGAAAACCTGGTCCAGTTTTCATGTTCTGCTTTTGATAAGATTCCCCATTTTGCGTCTGAGGCTTTTTTTCCCTATGGATGCATATGGTTTTAGTAATAAATGTGCACATCTCTGGGGGTTTCAGTGCACGGATATGTGTATATACTGCAGTGTACTTTTTATGTCAGAAGACAGCCTGGCTGCCAGGGAAGCTGTTCTCTCTTGCACTTAGAAACAAAATGTACTGTTTTAGGGAAGGTGACCTATTTTCATTACAAAAGAGCAAATACTTAAAGAACAGGGATAGGAAAATTGCTTGAGACAACTAGTCTGAAACTAGTCTGGGTTTGTGCAAGCAGTTTGACAAGCAAACACATTAGGGAAATTCATTTTGTTGATGAATAACTTGGGGATACCAGAAGAGGAGCATGGGTAGGGCTGCAGCCCAGCTCTCTCCATGGGGGGGATTGTCACATACACCTGTTTATCTGTTTACAAGCGAGCATGGTTTCCACTTCCATGCGTTAAGATCCTTTATTCCTTTGTGAAAGGGAAATGACTGAAGAGGTTGGCTAGCTCAGATGAGTGTGGATCTGAGCTTTTAAAAGATCTTTCTTTTCATCCTGACTCATTTCTGCTTTGTTGGCAATCCCCTTCTTTTAATTGCCAGTACTCACTCATATGAACGGTGCAGTTATGTATGGTAATTTTTTATTGCTCTGCTCTTAAAGCATCCAAGATAGCACAGGCAGTGGGTCTTGCTAATACAATTGTAAATGTATTTCTTGGCTTGCTGCAGCATACGTGCACTTGTTCAACTTTACTTTCATTATCTTGTATGACATGTTTTTGGTATTAGAATCAGGACTACATGGACTTTATTTGTAAAAGTAGAATAACTTCAGTTTATTATTCTGCCACTTTTAAAGATAGTAGTCAGTGTCCATTTTTATGCAGCTGGTGTGGTTTTGCATTTGTTCCTTATGGCCCCTTATACCTGACTGCTGTTGTCAGTTGTTCTCTGTGCTGCAGTTTTTAACCTCACTGATGGGTTCTCTGTGTTGTCTGCCTGGGGGATATAAATATTTCAGAGCTCTATGCCTCTCACTGCTTTTTTCTTCTGTAACTATTTTTATCACAATTCCATTATATATCCTTCCAAAAGAAATTCTGTTCAAACAGTGGTTACAGGCTTGGTGGAGAACTTCTAAGGTTAGTTTGAAAAGCTAAGATGCTCAGAACAGACGCTCCTTTTGACACTTATGCTTCAGTGTTTAGAGGTGTGTGTTATTCTGTGGTTTAGTCTAGTGTGATGGTGGTGAGAGTGGTGTTTTTTAAGACAATATATGGAATTTGTCTATTGTCATTACTATGGAATTCATAGTAATGAATTGCATAGTAATGCAGATACTGAAGGTTGTGTTATTAAAAATGTAACAGTGCTTTCAAATGTCCATGGAGCATTGGGAATTCATAATTGATGGCAGTGCAGGATGCGGGTTCCAGTAAAAATATATGAAAGAGAAATGTAAATTTAGCAAATTTGACATCATTTGAGTTTCATTAATTTTTATGTTTAATCTGGATAAGCAGATGGAGAAAAAAATACAAACAAAAAAGAATTGGGTTACTTTTAATTATGTAACTTTCCTGAAAAGGCGCTTTTTTTTTCAGGCTGCTGTCTGATCAATGGCAAAATTCATAACAGCTCCCCAAGTATTTAAGATCTCTATTAATTGGAGTTCCTTCTCTATATAAAAAATTGTTCTCTCTTTAGCTATTTTGCATATGAAAGATGAAGAAGACCATTTTTCTCATGAGATTAAAAAAATAAATAAAACAATTAATTAGAATGAAATAATTTTCTGAACTTAAGGGAGTTAATAACAAACAAAGCTTCTGGAGTAGACAGCTTTCATTTTGCAACTTGCAAGTATAATATAATGTAAAAGGAAAGCTTTATACAAACACATTTTTTCCATGATAGTTTAAGAGCCACAGTCAGCAATATTGTTAAAGCAATGTGGATATTTTTATTATTAAGTACATTTTGCTGCTTTTCTCTTCATATGTAGAAGTAGACTTGGTCATATATGGGGGGGAAAAAGAAACTGGAAATTCCCCTGGAAGTTAGGGCTGGTCTTTTTCTGTCACCCTGGGGATATCACTATCAAAACTCTGCTTTGAAAATGGGGCAGTTTGTATTGATGAGTTCTGTATTTTGTAATTACATGGAACAAGACCTGTAGGAGTTTGGTTTGTGTTGGGCTTTGAAGAGCTTTGGAGCAGTATCACCTGGTTGCTCAGTAGAGGGTTGCTTTTGGGCTTTGATTTGGAGATTTGTTGGGGGATTTTTGGTGTGTTTTCTTTGTTTTTTCTTTGCAAAGTCATTTTAAGATGCTGCGCTTGTAGAATAGCAAACTGCCCTTAGTTGTGCTGGTGAAGACGCTTGTGTAGCTGTGTTGTAAGTGTGATCCTGGTGATTTGTTGTGGGTGTTTCTTAAGGTATTGGGGCTTGTCAAGGATGAGGGCTTTCTTAAGGCATTCCTACCAGGGAAAACCCATCATTGAGCCATAATCTTACCGAGATGGCACAGTGCTGTGCTAGTAAGTTTATGGTACGCTTGGCTCCCAAAGCAGATTCTCTCCAGAAGAGCATGGAGGCATCATTTTGCTTAGTGTTGAACCCGTTATAATCTGGTGGGTGTGTGCTACAAACCTGCCCTAAAGGTTTCACTAAAATGCTATAGAAAAGTCTTCTGGTGCCAGGTAAAGCAGGGGAAAAAAATGCTTTACCTCAGCTTCATGATTCCTTCGTGTTCACAAGCTTGGTGAAAAAGGGTCATTTGCAAGGCACAGCTCAGCGTTCTGCTGCATCCTTCAGCCTGGTGTTCTAATGCAGTAGCAGTGCAGCAGCCTGGGCTGGCACAGGCATTTGGACTGCATTGAAGCAGACAAACACTACCCAGGGACTCTGACCTGAGGAGAGGGGTCTGGCAACAGGAACTGGTCTTCACTTGCTATCTTCTGATCACCAGGTTTCAAACTGCAGTGTAGAAAAGGGAGGTTGCTTTGATGCTGTAAACAAATTAATATCTCTCTGTAGACACAATTGCTTCATTTTCATGGGGATGTCTCTCTGCTGCTGTTGTATTGCTTCTGTGAACAGATTTTGACACTAGGATGGAAAACTTTCCATTTTAATAGCATATGAGAAGGAGACAAGTACATAGACCCTGGCTTATCTTTCCTTGGTCATTGACCAGGTGCAAATAATGAACTTACTAGACTGAATTAGTCCCTTAAAGGAAATTGTCTGAAATCCATCTGGTAGAGTGCTGAAAAGCAGACTCAATAAAATTCTAGAAAATTGACTGTAAGAAAGAGTTTTCTGCTGGCAGTAAGCTGAATTGGATGACCTGAGGAGAGCCCTTAGTCTGAAATTTGTGACACAAAGGCAAACAGCAATAAGTGATGGAACTCGAGCACATTTGCAAACTGCATTTTCAAGAAATGGAAAATTTGAATGCCTTTATTCCAGCTGATCTATAATACGAATTCCTCAGCAAGGTGTTGCATTGTGGATGGCTTTAGTGTGGTAGGAGAATCTAGGATGGTAACGTGCAGAATTTACTTATTACCCTTAACTTATTACCCATCTTAACTGAGCCACTGAGACACCACTTGACCTCAAGCTATGGTGCAAACAAAGAAAAATCATCAGTAATTTTAGCTCTGTGTTCATACTTGCTATCAATTTCTGTGACAGGAGATAAATGATGTGTTCTTACTGTGTAACAGTTATATATCCACACCATTCCAGAAGGTTCTTGCAGTGACAGACTGCTTTTTTCTCCAGTGGTAGTGAGATGCTGGCTGAGCATTCCTTTCTACTCACAGATCTTTGGTGTTGTCCCTTTGCAGTAGTGGTAGATTCCCTAAATCTAGTGAGACATTAATGTCTTGTGTGTTGACTTCTGCAGGAGTCTCAACATCTGACAGCTTGTCTCTCACTGATGCTCCACAAGAACTGTTGATCTTTCAGGAGAGTGAAGCAGGTTGTGTAGTTGTGTCATTTTCCTTTTTTGATGCTAATCAGTTCTTCATAACATACCTCCTCATAGATGTCTAAAGTCAGTAGTGAACAGGAGTGTGGATTTAGTCCCAGTTGTGGTTAAACTCCAGAGCAGTGCTGGGGGGCACAATGGAAGGAAGCAGTGTGTATCTCAGATGGAGTTTCTTCTGTTGCCCTTCAGCTTCAGGACAGTAGAAGGCACTATACAATATCCAAGTGTCAAAACTTAATGGGGACACTTGGTGATGTGAAAACCAAAGAAAACTTCTGAAGCTTTGAAAACTTCTGAAGCTTTTGGCTTATTTTGCCTGAATCAAAACTCAAGGTTAGCCTTAGGTTTGCTGGAAATGAACATCCATTGGAAACAGCTTTTTTATGGTTTTGTTTTAATGCACTTCCTAGGTTGAAGTTTCCAAATACAGAAAAACTAATTTTGCTTCCAAGTCTGAGAAAATGTCAGAAAATGGAAAACAGTCAACACTGTTATTCCCTTGGTAAGAGAAGTAATTGTTCCTTTTTGGCACTACCTGCAAATACAGTCATGAGCTGAAAAGTAGCAGGCTTTCTTAAATCTCTTCTTTGCTTGTTATTCTTCGGGGAATTGTATTCTGGAGTATTTCTTAAACACAGACTGTCCTTTCACCACACCAACTCAGTCCCATCAGGTTGCTGCATTCCATGGCAGCTGCTGTAGGTGGTGTGTGCAGGGTGCTCCTCCTTTCCCTCCTTCCTGCCATAGGGAGCTCTGGAGAGGCTGGCACTGCCTGTGCCACCCTGTGTGTCCAGCTGGGAGGCTTGGCCCGGGCCTGGCAACCCTGCATGCTGCTCTCCAGCCTGCACATCACCCACAAACTTGGGGAGCTTCATGAGCAACAGTGAAGCAATTCTCTGGCTCTGTGAATTCGAGCTGCTCATGCTGTGCAATTTAAAGACAAAATGCTTCCTGCTAATTATTAACAGTTATTCTGTAGGAACAGACTCATTACAGGGGCACTGAACCCTGGCCTGCTGTCCCTTTCAGCACCTGAACAATGTGGTAGGGAGGGGACAAAATGGCGAGAGAAACTGGAGTGCTGGCACCAATTAGTCCTGAGATTAGTCCTGAAAGAGGATTGCAATTTCAAGGCCAAAAAGAGAAGGGAGTGGGTAAAAGGATTTGAAATGAGATTATAGCACCTAAAAGCGCCTTTCTTTTGTCAGGGAAATAATTCAGCAGTTTTGCTCCAGCCAGTGAGACAATCCAGTTTAGTGGCTGAAGCAAGAGATGTGTGTCCTGTTGATTTTTAAGGTTCTTTAAAAAGTTGATCCCCGGTTGTGTTTGTTACTGCTTCCTGTGAAATCCAAGTGTTTTCAACAAACAAACAAAAACATGGAGGAAAGCTATTACCTCATCAAAAGGCCTGTTGTTTTTCAGGAAGCTTATTTGTATTCTTTAAAAGGGAAGCCAAGAAAAGGAGGCAGACTGAACTCCCTCTTTTCCTTTGGGGAAACTTTTTTCCCTGGTGGTTACTATGAAGCTGGCACTGGAGTTATTCTTTCACGACCCATCCTACAGATGAATTTCAGTGCCAGTTTTTGTTTGTTGGCCTGCTCAAAGATGCAGATCAGGCAATTCCTACTTCAATTAAAAGCACCATCTCCAGTCAATGCCATAGTGGTGAACATCCTTGGAGAGGGAAGCAGGCACTAAGCCTTGCTGCCCTGTTGAAGAGGCCACAATACGCACTCATGTAACACCATAATGGGCTGGGACTGAAGACTGGAGCTTGCTTGGCGACAGCAGAAAGAGAGGTCTTCTCTCTTCCTCTCCCTCAGAAGGAGAACTACAAAAGGGGGAATTACCAAAAAGAATTACAGACTTTGTGAACTTAATAGGAAATGGTTTGATGCAGTCTATTAATGCAAGACTGCATGAAATAGTGACACTTCTGCCATTCCCAAGAAGCTGTTTCTCTTGGGGTGGCTTAGAGTCAATAGTTGCGTAGGGATCACACAGCTGTTATGTATTACCTGCTTTTTTCTTTCTTTGCTTTTTCAGTGGAACTTCTTAGTGCAAAACACCTATGCAAAACACCGTATTTTCAAGCTTAAGGCAGGCTTGAAACCTTTGGAACCTTTGCTTTCAGTTCACTGTGCCTACAAGTTCTGGGAAGTTTCTCATCATGAAGATGTAATGAGTTCTGCCATGCTCTTGATTTCCCTTCTGCATTTCACATAAGCCTTTGTTAAAACTACTTCCATAGGCAAGTAAGAGAATCATTAAGGTTTGAAAAGACCTCGAAGTTCAATGCTTAAAGCTGTTTTCCAGTGTGGCCCTGGGAGGTTAGCAAACATCATCTTGCTACTCAGGCTACTGTAGCCTGAATAGTGGGCAAGATTGGGTTGTATGGGGAGCACACAGGGAATAACCTTTCCCTCCAAAGAAAAGTAACCTTCCCTTTATCTCCAGACAAAGCCATTAAAATAGTGCATTCTGCATAGCTTTCTTTGAGCTGAATTCTCATCTTTGGACTTGTTTATAACCAAGTATCTTAGTTCCCACCCAGAGCCCTTGTTAAATGCTAAATTTTTGTCCATTTTGTTTTTATTCCATTATACTTCTCTCGCATCATCTAGTGAATCTCACTTGCTGCTTTCTAGCCTTCACAGCCTAGTCTAGAGTCCCTCTAAGAAAAGAGGGAGAGACTGAGAGACAGACCTGTCAGCTGAGTTTCCACACAGGCTGATGAAGAAACACAGGCCCTTGTCCTGTCTATAGGAATTGTGTAAATAGCTTTAATATGACTTTAGTTGTGAAGTTATCCCATGCTGAGATGCTAAGGGCTGTACAAATGAGCCGTAAAATTTCTGAAATAGAAGAAAGATAAGAATAAAACCCTAAAACATAGTGAGCAGAGGAGCTAATGTGGAGGAGGAGATGGTTTATAAACAAGGATTGGTAATGACAACAGCGTGGCAAGTCCCCTTAGGACTAGGACAGAAAAATGGTTTCAAAAGGATTGAGGATGGAATGAGACAGCAGTAATTTCTGCTGAAGGTATCCAAGGCTGCTTTGCTTTGAGTCATGTTTCTCTGTGATCTGAAATTTCGGTGCAGGGATTTCTAGAAAGGAGTTATTGCTTGAGCATGTTCCACTTGAACTGAGAACTGCAGGTGTATTGGCCACATCTAGCAGAGGCAGCTATCTGGATGGTTCAGTCCTGCAAATGCCTGAGCTTGCTGCTTTCCAGTTCATGCGTATTTACTATTAGCCGATTGTGTCTTGGCTGGAAAATTCAGTGGTGTTCTGCACATGACATTGTAGAAAAGACTTAATTATCAATGAAACCACCAACATGAGAATTAGCTGCAGTGGTTTGGGAAAGTAATCATTCAATTTTTTCCTTCCCTGATTTGTCAGAATTTACAATTGACACATGAAGAAAATATTTCTGCTTAATTGGTTGTAGCAAACGGATACTTTATAAATTATTGCCTCTTGAATGTTTAAAAGATTGTGTCCCATTCATTTTATGACTGATTAGTATCATTTCATTAGAATGAACAAGCTTGCATCATCTGATGTTTGAAAAGCATAGTTTGATACTTACTGTGATTTACAGCTTTAGAGGGCTCAGATGTTGTCTGGGGATGTCAGGGTGTCACTGTCTCTTTCTAAACACCAGTGTACCATAAGTAATTGTTTCCTGTAATCTAGCTCACTGATTTTCTATACTTGAGGTGATCCAATGAGCAGATTTACTACAGAGATTAATTATACAGAGAGAGAGTGCATATACATTCTTGAACATATTTTTGCTAGTTAACATTAATAAGGGCATTTTGCAACTGCATGGCAGATACCAATTCAGCAGAAAGGAGAATTACACAGTATCTGATAGGTAACCATACCCATCCTTAGCAGCTCTTTTTGGTGCCTCCAAAGACTGTGATCTTCATTAGTGAAATACCTCTGGTTTTGGGGTTACCCACCAGCTGATGGACCTCCCAGAACGTCTTGGTTTGTTGAGAACTTGTGCTCTCCTCCACTGGCTGCTAAACCAGAGCTGTTCAGGGAGGGGCACTGAGGATTGCTGAATTGCCATATTTGGATTTATTCTGTAACTTTCTTGGGCTTTAACAAAAAAGTGTAAATGACCTAGACTCTACTCTCACTATGGTTTTTGTGTTTTGGCACAAGGTTGCTAATAAACTGTTGTAAAGATACACTATGTGGAAAAAAAGAAACTCTGATTTTTGTGACTTCTTGTGACTTTTTTTCACATTCATAATGATTTTGTTCAGCCTTCACCACGTGGGGTCGCAGTGGATAAAATAGAGATGTAGAAACAAGCATCTCATTGCAAAAGCAATTGTAAAACTTCACCTTCTTCATATATCCTTTATTCCTACAGCTCTGCTTTCTACTGCAAATCTCCAAGTGAAAAGCAGTATTGAAGCCTTGTCTTACTGAGTCCATCCAAATTCTGTCCAAACAGCTGTGGAGAAGCAGCAGAGGGAAACAGATCACATCATGGATTCCACCAGGGAAGCTGAGATTTGTTGAAGTGACAATCTTTTAAGACAATTTTGGGAAAAACAGTCTCCATTTTAGCGATGCAGCTTAATCAGTCATATGAGAAATCACTGGCCTAAAGGTAGAGGAGAGACTTCTCACTATAAATTCTGTGAAGGTCAGCTTTTCTTTTCCTCACTGAGTTTCTTCATTCATGTAGATAATATTGTAACTTGAGAGAATTATTAGAATATTATTAAGTACAGTGTTAGTATTCTCAACAGGCTGAATAGCTGTTCATAGAGGTAAGGATTAGGGATAAAGATGCACACTGAATTCTATTTCCCATTGCCAATGGGAGGTTTATTTTTCTGTTGAAAGAAAAAATTAAGTCCTCTGAGTATTTGTACAGTTAGGTGTGCAGAGTGTATGAAATTCTTTATTTCCTAGTTCTGCTTTGAAAATTTTAAGTAGAAGATACTGGAAATTGGGTCCTGTGGTTATTGCTCCTGTAAAATTAGCTAGGAGCTCTCTTGTTTCAGAGACCAGGGAAGTCCAGATCACACACACTTCCCAGCTACAGTTCAGTGGGGTTCTTCATTTTGGCAGAGGCTGTAGAGAGGGAAGGGACTTCTGCAGTGTAAATATCCAAGAGGTCTCATCTGCTCTGCCCGTTGAATTTGAGGCCTTGTTGAATTGAAGAGTTCTCAAGAATAAGTGGAAAATTTTCATCTTCTCCTGACTGGACTGAGCTGATAGGGTAGAATTTGGTCAAACTTGTGCCATTTGCTTTAAATTTATTGTAAAGTGGAAGGCATATTAGAATTTGGCTTTTAATTTCCTCTTCAACCAACCTGAAACATTTGGGATACCTTTAGGAGAAAAGCTGAGCTACTGTAGGTGCAGCTAATGTCAGTCAGTGATGATGAGCCCTGGCAACAGCAGTGTGGGTTGCAGGTTATCAGCACAGGCCCAGGGCTGAGAGAAGTGTCTGGGGGCTAGTCCTGCTCTGCCACTGTTTATTGGGTGTTTTTGGAGGTACCCTGTTAACTCTGTGTATGTTTTCCTTTCTCCGAATGAAATGATTTCTTTATAGCTCTGTGAGTGGGAGAGTTGATACAGGTGATACCTCTGCAATGCTTCTGAACAAATGCTGCTGAATGCAAAAAATGATGCTATGTTCTCTTTTGTTGAGTCTGTAGACCCAGACCCCGAGGTGAAACAGCACGTTATTGGCTGCTGTAGGGTTTTTTGTGTGTGTGTATTGGGATGTCTCTCCCCATCCCTAAAATACAGCTCTCAGTTCTTCAAGAGGAATAATCTTGGGAATATGAATGAGTGAAAACTGACACATTGTGATACTAAATTTTTTATGCCTTAGCAGTTTATTTCTAAAAACGTATCCCTAAGGATAACACGTTATTTATGCATTAAACTTTTGCGTTGGGGGTAGCATCTACAAACTATCTGTCATTTATCCTCTGAGCACCTTGCATGCTGTGCAGTATTGTCCTCACGCTCAGGTCTTCTGGGGGGATAAACGTGTTACCATGAATGCTGGACTTATGTAGTAGACACAGGAAAAAGTAGAATTGAGATAATGAAATACATAATTGGGGCTTTTCAAATATGTGAATACTTCTGTTTTGATGCTGTTGTTGTCGTCATCATCATCGTTGTATTTTCTGCTTTTACATAACTTTCTGACACATGCATCAAACACTTTTGTGTACGGCCCAGTGAGTACAAATCTCGGCAAACTCCTCTGCAGCAGTGTTGCAGATCCTATAAGTACATTAAGCTTCCCAGGGAAAAGTACCCTTGGCATCTGGGAGAGGTTAAATGTTCCAGGGGAGAGGTTAAACATTCGTTTGTCCTCTGCTGCTGTAATTCCAGAAGCCAGATTAGTTCTGAATCATCTGAACCACATTCATTCAAGATTAATGAGAAAGACCAAGTATGGAAAATTTCAGCTGGTAAGCGCCTTGGCTTTGAGCAAGTGGTGGAGGGGGAGTTCATACTGGCAGCAGCCTGCGGGTCATGCTTAGTTTTAAGTTCCTTTAGTTCTTAAATTGGTGGAATAGGGAATCACACCATTCCAGATGAACAAGAATTTCAGCAAGCAACATGAAGCAGTTGGCAGAGCGCGCGCGCACACACACACACACACACACACACACCCCTTAAAGGCCTCGCCTCCCATTTTCCCATCTGTTTCTGTTTCATTTGTGATCAGATTTGCCCTTTTGCATATGCATGTTTATAACTTTGTGCATGTTCAAGGTACCTTGGTGTCTTTAAGACAAGTGGTGTGTTCTCAGGAATGGGTGACGAGTCATTCCAGCAGAGGTGTGCCTATCGTTGCTCTCAAGTCCAGTCATTCTCAAGGCCATGGTTAAGCCACGGTTAGAGATGTGAGTGGGAGCCTCGTGTAGGAAATATTTCTGAAATCCAGGCAGGTCTATCAGCAAAGCTGTTTGAAATTCTGCAAGATAATAAATGGAGAATTCAGGACTAGAATAACAGAAGTCAATTGTATGACCTTGGGCTTTAAAAAATATTAATCAGTTTTGATTTGGGAGAATTCTCCTTTTAGAAGAACATTATTGTGTTGTGCCTGGTTAATAGCTCTGCAGTTTCACTGTAGTTCAGTTGTTCAGGTGGTCAGTGTGGATGTTCACTATAACCTTGTCTGTGCTGTAGCATTAATTATCCAAGCAGACTCTTTACATTGAGTTTGAAGTGAAGGTGGGTCTTAGGTATAGGCAGTGTCTAGGACTCATTTGTTTTCCAGAACCTGAGATTGAAGAATTTTTTTTCTTCCAGTGTAATTTTAAACAAGTGAAACCAAACCAGAAATGAACCTCTCTTTCTCATTTGTTGTGCGGCAAATGGAAGCAGAGAACTGAAGTGCTCCATTTCTGATTTCATAGAATAGGAGAGAATCAAACTTCTCCCTGTTGGCCAGGTCAGCATTTGATGCTGCTGTAGCCCAAAAGAGGCCACAGTCCTCTGTAGTCTCAGAGACCAGTGGCTGTCTGTAAAAAATATTCATCTGGGCTTCAGGGCCAGATGACTTGTGGTTCCTGCTTGAGCTGGCACAGGCATGCTCTGTAGCACAGGAGCCAGGAGCAAGTTTAGGTAACTCCAAAGTTATCCCTGCCTGACAACTACCAGTTATTTGTCCAGTGATAGTCTAGGAACCATTTAATAGCAGTTGTGAAATAAGGAGAAACACAGCACTTCAGCAAGTGAAATAACCTTGTATTTTTCCTTACATCGAAATAAGGGAAGTGGGAAAAAATAACTGTACTCTAGAAGTGAGCTGTGTTGGTCCCTCCTTAACTACAAGCACTTCAAGAGACTATTCCCTCACCTATTGTGTTGTTACTTAACAATTCTTTATTCCTTCCTGAGATATATAGTCTGTGTCAGTAAGCCTGTTTTTAGTACAAAAGAAGAAAAATAAAACTCAGACAGAATAGAATGGATGAAATTACTTGCCTGAAGTCACTGTGTGATTTCAGTGTTTGAGGCAGAATTAGAACTGGAGGCTGATAGGCAGCCTCTCCCAATTCCCAATGGAGACAAATCTTTTTAAATTAGAAGTAACGTGGGACAGTTGCCTCACCATGAATTTTCAAATATATCTGGACTTTCCCCTGTTTCAGTATTCAGCCTAGAATTATCTTGTGTTCACAAAATGCATCTTAAAATATTAAACACAGGTTAATGAAAGATTTTCGTTTTGCACTATGAGGCTGGTGTACCTCAAATAGCCATCTGTCTTGAAGCAACTACTCTCAAAATTATGATCTTTTCATTTATTTAAACAAATCCTGTGTTGTTCATAAAAATAAAATATTCAGCTCTCAGCAAAGACCAACGTTCTGGCCCAAGGCTAGAGAGTCTCGCACAGGGGAAAAGAAGGCTTCATGTATCACACCAACAGTGAGAGGGGCCTTTTGAGCACCACAGCAGAGTTGTTGATGAGCTCCAAAGGACACCATGACCATGTTTTTCTTGAAAGTAGGAATCACTATTTTTATCCCTGATTCTGGAAATATGAGAGATTTTATTTTAACTTTTTTTAAATTCGCCCCCCCCCCATGATTTTGCTTAATTACTTAAGTGAGCACTGTAGGCTTTGGCTCTTTGGAGAATGTAGAGATTTGGCCGACTTTTCACTTCGTCCTTCAAAAAGCATTAAATTCTATTTTGTTCATGAGTGGATTTCATGAGCAACTTCTGTTTCGTCTTTAATGAAATTTAGATGTAATTCCTCTGGCAGTTGTGTCATATAGAAAACTTGTTTAGAGTTCACAAGGGATCAGAATTTTATTGTTCACTTGAAAATGTGTTAGACACCCTAGAAAACCAGTAAAGACTCCATCTAGGAGCTTAAAGTCTCAATCTCACATGTTGCAGTAAGTGAGAGATACTGGGAGACAGTAAAAGAGGGAATTGCAGAGAAGAGAGAAGCATTGCCAGAATATTAGATTAGCAGTCATAAATTAAAAATCTGTATTGTGAATTCGTAAATGTCTTTAACAGTAATGTTTTGTCAGTTATGGAAAATTTGAGAAGATGGTGTAATGGGTTTGTATATTTAAAATCTCTGAAGTATTAATCAGTTTTCATTGAAGTCAGGAAATACCTTATCACCAGCCTTCAAGATTTTTTTTAATGTATTGTCATTGGCTCAGGTTAGTAGAGGGCTTTTTGCTTTGCTTGGAAAGGAAGCTTGCTTATTTTGTTGCTGGGTGATGGCTAGTTGTGATAATAACTGCCAGCAAGCTGCTGGCAAGAATTAGACTTTTTCTTTTCCTCATTAGCAAAACACAAGTATTACAGGTCCAGCAGTATATGAATACTTCTGTACTGCTCAAAAGGTATAATGACAGTGATCAATTCATTAAAACAACTATGGTTATATACCCAGATGGAGAGAATTAGACCCTCTTTGCAGTGCAGTGGTGTTGTTAGCCCCCATGCAGCAATGGCACTAAAATTGAAGCTGATACGATAGTGGAAAGATAGGGGGTCTCCCGTGCAAGCGGTGAAGGGCTGACAAGTGTTAGAAGAGTCACCAATCAGAAGGAGCTGCTGTCTATCTTGTGTTCACTCTACAAGCTCGTGGCAGCGTGGTTTGGACCAAGTGACCTCCTCCTTTGCCATTCAACAGCTACTCTGCAAACCACATTTGTTCAGCCCAGGAGCCGAGAAGGCTGTTCACCGCTGTAGTTGGAAACATTTCCCATGCCTTACACAGGGTGATTGCTGTAAGGAAGTACTATTCATCTTCCAGCATCAAGGAATGCTGTTTTCCCACAAAAACATACTTAACCTTTTTTCCTCAGTTACAGCAGCATCCTAAATATACTTCTCAAGTAATGGTAAAAAACGAAGTCTTCAGTCTCAGTTGGACAACCATTTATAGTAGCAGTCGGCACCCTGCTGGCATTGGGAGCTGAATGTGCTTGTCAAGAGCATCATTCCCTGCTGCCTCTAGATACAGAGTTTAATGGGCTCCATCCAGGTAAGGCATCTATCACTATTTTATCAGCAACTTGAACATAAGACTAACTGTGATTTAGTTGCTTCTCAGAAACTTTTGGAGGTAGATTTCTATGCCTGCAAGATGCTTCATTGATTGCTCTTCGACAAATTTATTGCTTCTAGATTTGGTGTTCTTGACATTTCCTTCAGTTCACTCTTTGTCAGAGGTGTTGGTGAGACTTGGCAGAGAAGCACTTTGCACCGTGGATGGTTAGTAATGGAATGCTTCCAGCTGTACTTGGGTACAGCAATGCCTTCTTTCCCTTCACCTTGCAGTGGCAACTTCTGTTTCCAAAAATTTTCAATTGTGTAGCTGTTCTCAGGGCTGGTATTGCCCTCAGGGTAAAGGCGGGTGGTTGCAGTGTATTGGGTCAAGCTGGATGCAGAGGCACTTAGTCAATCATCTTTTCTTGTTCCCATCATTTTTGCCACTGGTAAGGGATGGAGAGGACATCCTCTGTTTCCTTGCTTCCTGTCTGTGGTCTAGCAGATGTTTGCTTACTGCAGACCGTGTTGGGTATTCTGTGTGCAACAGCTTGTTAGCTTACAGCTGACGCTCTTCATATATTTCTGTCCCTTTACCAACCTGTCCTGCCCTGTAGTCCTGGCTTTCACGAAAGCCAGGATGTACTTTGGCATCAGGCATGCCCCAGCAGCTAATTCCACCTCCTCTTGGCCATGGTGGGCTAAGGTGTGTGTGTGTGCGTGGAGCAGTTTCCCTTCCTCTCCACTGAGCTGTCCTTCATTGGGCTAGTAAGTGTTAGCTTTAAAGGCCTTTGAAATGTGTGTTCAGAGGCTGGTGTTGGCTTCTGTGTTTGCTTTCCCCTCTTTCGGTGTCTTCCTGCTTTACCGTCACTCTGTGGACATATTTGGTAGCATTCAGTTACCATTTGGTAACATTCAGTAACAGTCATTGGCATGTATTTATTGCCTGGCTTCTGTGTTTTCTTAATCCCTTAATTGTGGTGTGTAGTCCCACACAATTGAATTTGGTTTGAATTTTTAGTTGTTTGGGTTTTTAAAATCTATTAATCAAGCTTCTCTGACAAAGAGGCCTGTGAGAGCTTTTGGCATAGTTGTGAAATACTGCAACTGTGCAAGAGAATTCTTACTCTGGCTTTTTTTAGTGCTTGGCTTTAAGACTGCAGTCTCCTTGCTCTAATGGGAATTCCAGAAGACAAAGGATTTATGTTTCCTTTTTTAAGTTTCTTGAAGCCTATGCACCTTTTGAAGATTTTTATAAATGTCTGCCATATGTTTTGATAGAAATAATTAATTGGGGGGCTCACACACATTATTGCTTCTGTATGCCCTGGGAGCTCCTGGTTGGGCTGGCCAGCTCCCATGAGCCCTCACTGGCTGGACAGTCTTCATATTGGCCTGGTTTCCAGCAGAAACAGTACTCAAATCAACACATTCCTGTAGAATGTTTTAGATTTCAGCAAAGCAACATTTTCCTATGGAAAAGCCTTTTCTCAGAAAAATCCCTGCAGTCAAGAAGCTTCCCATGCTTGGGGCCCGGTGGCACAACAAAGTTTCCTGCTGGTTGTATCTTCAGAGAAAGAACAGTTTATTGCTTGCCTTGAGTGGAAATCAAGTCCCACTTGCCATTAAAAATTGCTAGCACACCCATGGGAAAGTAGGGCTTTGATCAGAGGTGGCTCCCAATTCCTCAGGAGGTAAACACCATCCTCTGTCAGTTCTCTCAGATACAGGTTCAGCAGGCTATGAATACTTCATTTGCTCCCTGTGGTAGTGCACAGGTGCCACAGTGCCAGTGACTGTGCTTTGGAGAGAGGTGAATTGTGCACTGGATGGATGCCTCTGAACTTGTACCCTGGGTCCTGTTTTATGCATTTGCTACAAACACTGTTGCAGCCTGGATATTCTGTTGGCTGAATGTATGCTTCAAACAATAGCATTTTCTGAAAATCAAACCAATGGTCCTTGGCAGGTAACTGTTGATGTTTCACATGTTGTTTAATTCATAAACTGTATGAATTATTCTTTCAAGATGTTTGCTTGACATCTCAGCTTACTATGGTTGATCAAGGTCCATCTTCCACCCACCCCCACAAGTGCCCTGTGCTCATCTGCTTCTCAGAGGTAGGCCAGTTCAAACATGTCTAAAGCAAAAATGTATTAGGCCCCAAGTTTCTTCATAGTGAGATAAGAGTTCAAACTACTTACTGCTTTTCTTCCAAGAGATACTACTTTAGTCAGTGAGTTTAGGTGGTTAATGCTAATGGCATAAATGTTAATTTTATATCAGGTATGGATTACGAAAGAAAATCGTAGACCCAGATTTTGCATTTTTATTTTGCCTAAATGCAGAATATGCTGTTACTTCTGTAGGAGAACCAGCCATTCTTTTCTTGTAGCTTACAGTCTACACTGAAGAAACAACTTGTTTGAAAAAATGCCTGAGATGGACCAAATGTTTTGGGTTTTTATTGATGGTCTTTAGAAGAATGAACTTCTTCAAATGGTTTCTTAATCTGGAACTGAGAGGAAGCAGCTTTAGAATACTTTAAAGTGAGAGATAGTTCAGCTCTGTCATTTGTCACCTTGAAATATGTTTTAATAATTAATACCCTCTGAGATGTCACATACAAAAGTTTGGGAACAGAAAAAAAATTTACCCAATGCAGATCAGACATAGGTAAATCGCAAAAAGCCCTGCAAACACAAAAGTTTGTTGTTTGGAAGGCTTGACGGTCACTGCAGTACATTATTTACATGCTTTAATTCTTTAGCTTCCTTCTCTAGCAAGACACAGTTAATTTTCTCAGTTCATGTGTGTTTGTGCTGAATCAGATGGAGATTTTTATGAGAGCCCTGGGCCTTTTTTCAAATTGGAAAAGAAGATAAATCACTATGGCTTTGTTTCTCTAGTGGAGACATTTTGTCTATTCAAATATATATGCTTTTCCCACTGCTTTCTTTAACCCTCTTCCACCCGCTTATGACAGCCTGGGAGTGAATTTCTTTTGCAGTGTCATTTCAAATTGTCACTCTTTTTTTTTCTCTTGAGCCTTTGAAAGGCATATAATTGCCATACTGTGATTTCTGATTGGCAAATCTCTACATTATCAAGACCATGCTATGGCTTTCCATTTGTAACCTGATGAGTCCTGTTCCAGAGATTATGCAGGACTCTGATGCGCTGTAACATATATTACAGGAGTGAATCCTGCAGGAGTGTGAATGCCCTCCACAGCTCTTGACCTTCCTGTGAGTTGAGGAGCTACACTGAAGAGCAGGTGCTTACTATAAGGAATGCAAACAATTGGTTGCATTAAGCACCATGAAGTGAGCGTGTGTTCAGGCAAGTGTGTGCCCCATGCTCTCCAGCACTTAGAATGTAGACCTACTTAACTTCTTTTTGGTCATTTTGTTTTCTCTCTCTTTCTCAATCCTCTTTTTTGTTCAGGAGTATTGAAGGTTTTTATTACTCATGTAATTGATTTGGGTTTATATACAGTCCTTATTTTACCATGGTGAATTTTTATGTATTAGCACAAGACTATCTGCAGAATAATTGTGGAAGAAGTGGTTTTCTTCTATATGGCATTTTAACAGAACTTTGCTAATACTGTCAATGTAATAGAGAGCACCTGCTTTCGTTTTGTTGCATTTTGCATAGCAATTGTTAAGTCAAGAGAAGACAAAAGGTGTAGAATAACAACTTGGCCCCACCACTTCCTGCAGTGGGGCAGGAGCAGGGTGGCCTCACCTCAGTCCTCTGGCCGGCAGAGGTGGTGGTACCAGGGTGGCTGCTGCAGGGAAGCTCCTCACAGCCTCTCCTCTCCCCCAGCTCGCCAGCACCACAGGGTGTTGGAGCAGATGCTCCACACTCGATTGCCCACAGCACTATGGGGCTGCTCTGCGCCATCAAAGGAAACAAGGTCTAGGTGATCCTGCTAATGTTCCCTCCTCTTCCCCCTCCTGTGTTTGAAATGTTGTTGCTTTCAGCTGCACTTGTCCTAGCAGTGGCCTCTTGGAGGCCATCACCTTCGGGCAGCCTCTGCGTGGGCAGGAGGCGAAGCACAAGAGGGGCCTGGCCCTGTCTGAGTTCAGGGCAGGCAGTGACACCTGCCAGGCACCTGGTGGCCTTCATGGCCACTGCCCCGACGTGTCTCTCAGGAGCACAGGCTGAGATGTGTTGGTGCTGAGGTGCTGAGCTGTGGTTCATGTGCAGTGAGGGGGTTCGGTGCTGAGGAACGGGAGCCACAGTGTCTGGCCAGGGCTGGCTGGGCAGACGCATTAGCTGGGGCAGCATGTTGTCACAGCCGAGTGAAAGCCATAAAACACTGGAGTTTTAAGCAGGTGTCTTTGGGAAAGGGCATGTATTTTGCTGTATTGAGAATTCAGTAAATAATTTTGACATTGATCTGAGGTTTTTTATGATTTATTCGAAATTGCTTTTTTCTCTCTTCCTCCAAGAGAGTGTGGGGGTGTGCTCTGCTGAGGAGGTTTTTCCTCATGTAGAAAATGTCAATCTTGAATCAAATTAACCTATTTTTAACATGAGATTTTAGACCCTTGCTTGAAGGCAAAAGTATCATGATGTTGCATTAGCTTTAAGAATAAAGCAGAATTCATGCAAATAGTAACTTATAATTGCAAAATATAATGCAAATGTGATTTTCTTTACACTTGTTTCTTATTCCCTTTAGCACATCAGGTCCACCCATTTGGCCAGGAAGCACCTTTTTCAAGAGAAATGGAGCCCTTCTACAAGGTAGGTGATAGATACTACATCTTCGAGTAACTGTTCTACTTGAGAAATAACTTTGCAAATTGCACAGCTTTTTTGATACTCACCCAGCAAGAAATAACCAAATGTTTTTTTGTTTCCTTTACCCTTTCTCCTTTATTGCGCATCAGGTGCCTTGAAAATGACGGTTTACCACATACAGTGAGTGTAGTCTGTGAAAGTTGCTGCTTTTTTTCTTTCCTCAGATCATTAAATTGCTTGCTGTAATATATGGTGAAGGGTGGCTTTTTGGTTTTTTCCATTTGTGTGGATAAAGAATGCCCAGAAGGAAGTGTTCCAGGAACACACCTCTTTTAGCTCTGTGGATGAAACAAGGTTGTTCTTTGAGAGAGATCCTTTTCTTTACTCCTTATTTGTGCTGATAGCAAAAGGTACCAGAAGGTAGGTAGCCATGATGTAGTGGGGAAAATAGTGAATGGAGTGTTTGTTTCAAGAAAGCTATCATGTTTGATAGTGCTTATATTAATAGAACAGTATTAAATACATAATTTCCATTGTATGGACAATACATACAGAAGCTATATGACTGCAGTTTTGATAGCTGAAAATTTTCAGTCTACTTTACCAGACTTCATTGCTGTGTTTTTCACTGCTATGTCTGTTTATATTTCTGCCATTGAGTACGTCACTCTTAAAGGAGGTATCTTAGGAAGACAGAAGGCTATGTCCACAGACTGAGAGTGTTTCTCTATGGTGCAAAGTAACTTACTCCACTGAGGATTGTTTTATGATTTTTGGAAGGATTTATCCATGAATTGTCTCCGTTTTCTGTTCATTCTCCTGGTGCCAAGATTTTCCTGGTCTTTCTTCTGACAGAAAATGCTATATAATGTTCTCAGGAGCATTTATCCAAATCACCTACAATGGAGCTTTACTCATGATGAGACACACAAGCAAATTGTTCATTGTCAGGCAGTATTACCTTCTACACACCAAAGTAATCCAGCACCTGAGGTTTACCTGAGAATATTTTTCAAGTTAATTCCTTGCACATATCTAACAATTTGCATAACTCTATTTTAATATCTATGCTGAGATTGGTCAAGTGAATTTTAAATACGTTAAAACATTCAGATTATTTCTTAGCACTAGGAGATGATATAAATCGTAGAGTTTAGCTGCTTTTGGCTTTAGTCTGATCAGATCTATCTTTACAGTCCTTCTTAATGAGAAGAACTAGATTTTAATTTTTTTTTTGGTAAGGAAAAAGAGCTATAGTGAAATAGCTTTGTTTCACTTTTTCAACAGTTCTGATTTTAAATGGGTATCTGCACATATGTAGTCTTTGTAATCGGAGTTGATAAAATGTAAACTTGCTCTGTCAAGTCTGTGTGGCAGCAATGTTCTACCTTTTCTTAAGATGCAAGATGCCAGGAATTAATAACAGTTGTTTTTGTAGTCTTTCCTGTCTCAGTTGTTGCTTAAAACCTTCTCGCAATAAGGAAGAATACACTGTTCTCTACCCTTTTCTCCCCTGCTCTCTTCTGCCTTCCATATTGGGGTGAAAAATCTAAAAGCCCAAAGCTTTCAACATATTAAAGAAATAGAGAAAAGAGATGACTGCTTTCTCAAGCAACTGACAAAGCCTAACAGACCTTTAACTGAGTTGGCATTTGGCATTGCCATTTCAAGTGGCAATGAACAGCAAAAAAAGTGGCACAACACAGCAAATTTGGACTGTGATATGCATGATACAACTGAGGCTGGAAGGATGAGAGAGACGAAGAAAAACCTCATTAAAGTAATCTTTTAGCACTTCCTGGTTATAATTTTAAATCAAGAAGATAAATCAGTGAAGCCTTCCTTTCTGTCTTTTAGCTTTCATTTCTGTCTTTGGATTTTTCCCTACAATAGACTCTTTAATATGTAGGCTTTAGCAGGTTGCACGGAAACAGCACATCCACCACTTTGCAGCTTCTGAGTGTCTTTTTCCAGGTGACCCGTGTAGAGAAATGGTAGCAGTGCAGGGAGGTGTGAGATGAGGTGTTGATGTTTGTCACTACCTACATTACATGACCATCTGAAGTCTTTTTCCAGGGCTTATAATCAGCTTAATGCAAACAGGAGAATGAAAAATGGACTCACTTATTGGTTTCAAGTTATAGTACTGCCTTTTGATTGGCAAAAGTTGAGGTAATAACGGGGATTTAAAACTATTTTTACTTGATAATTGTTCTACCAATTTTGAAAAGAATGTTCACTGTGTTACAGACAACAATACAAAATAATTCTGTAATTATAGTAAATGTGATATTCACATGCGCTTGTCACACCTCATTTCTCTGGAGTTGTTAAGAAAAATGTTCTTTTTCTGATCTGAGGAATGAAGAGAAAAAATGCTACAATGTAAGTAGTGCTTTCTTTAGCCAAGAAGACTTGTAGATGCTCCTGGTTTCCATTCATTTTAAGTCAGAACTATTTGGCAAAATAATCTTAATCACTGTAAAGAGTTTAACATATTTCTTCTGAGAAAATGACTGAGAAAACAGTTATCTGTGTACCTCAGAATAGCAAAGGAAGAGAAAGGGAGGCTAAAATTCGTTTTAGCTATTCTCTGTCCTTTATATTTTTGACATGAGCAAGATTAATTCTCTGTTGCTTTCTGTCTTTGTATTTTTTGAAGAATTTTGAAATATATTTATGCTGTTCTCTTTTGCCTATGATTTTATTAGACGCGAGATGGCTGCCCTAGGTTGTTTTTATGAGGATCATGGTACTGTTGTTCTTAGCATTAACTCTCTAACCAGTTACTCTGCATTGAGTAAGTCACCTTCCTAGGTGCTTTTTCAAGTCTTGAACTCCTTCTGCTAGGTGACAGTTGCTCCCTATATCCTTGTGCTGCTTGGTCTTCTTGAGAAGTCCCATGCAGAGCTTAATTTAGGTAGGACCTTCAGTCTTACCAGACTCTAATGTCTTCTCTCAAAACTTACATGTGTGTCTATGGAAATTGCTGTGTTCTAGCCTTCAGGATTTCCATATAAAACAGGGTTTTGCTCTTGCTGCTTTTCTTTTTCTGTTGTTTTTATGTAGCTTGTTACTGTACATATTGTGTGTTTGTTTCAAATCATGGCTTACTTTTTTTTGGCTTGCTGTATGGAGAGCCTTTGTTCCCACTGTTTTTTCTGTTCTGATCTGTCATAACACATTCATTTTATGTAATAAAATATATGTGAGGAACCAGTCCTTATGGCTGAAAATATCTAGACATATTCTAAACTCTTCAGGAACTTATACTGGGGGAGATAGGTGGGGCCATAGTCACATAAACTTCAAGACCTTAAAACTAATATGTAGTGTTCTGAAAAGGGCAGTTTCATTGCTTCTGCTCTGATCTTGGGTATTAAGCTCATGTTACAGGCTTGAGCATGCAGTTGCTCACAGATCAGTGGTGATAAAACTGTTTTGCTGTTCATATATCTGACATTCTTCTTGAATAAACTAAAAATATATCTTCAAATTACCTTTTAGCAGCAGTCATATGAATTCCAGTGGCTGAGTGCCACCTGTAACTGGACTGTGGAGGGGTTTGGTCTGTTTTCTTAAAGATGTAAGTTACCTTTTGAGGGAAGAAAACCCAAAACAGCAAAGCTACTACTCTTTTTTAATTTTATTTGCCCTCACACTTTAATAAGTGAAATGCAGCATATTACAGTGCCTTTTCATATCAAATTTGTTCTGTCTTGATTTGTCTTCGTTGTCTGGGGAAGGAAACTGAACCTGGGTTATCCAGTACCTATTGCTGTTGAAAAAAAATGGAGATGGGCGTCCTTACTGAGACCTGATGGTCCACCTTCCAGTTGTGCCTGATCTACTGTAACTAGAGCCACAATCCTTACCAGGTTGTCTGCTTTCTAGTGTGAGTGAGGTCCTCCACTTCCTCTTCTTGCAGCACAATTTAAATCTGCTGCCTGTGGATGTTACATCAAAGATATGAACTCTTTCTTCAGAGATCCTGCCGACCTGGATTCACACCTGTGAGCTGGATTGCAGCAGTCAGTGAACTGAATTCAGACAGCATGGCTTTCCTTGGAAAGAAATGAGGATGGAAAGAAAGACTGGAAAAATCCGTCCCCTTGAGAATGCAGAAGGGGGGCAGTGAGGAGTTGCATATGGCCTCTGATCCCTCTTGGCTGAGGGAGCCTGAGAAAGGGATTTCCCTCCCCAGATCTCATGGTCTGCTTAGTTCTTGCTCTACCAGCAGCTGCAGAGAATAGGCATCCTCGTGCTCCAGAATAGAGCAAGGGATGGGATACTTACCTGGGGATGACTTGTCCTCTTCTCCCCTGGGAAAGCACTGTATGAGAGAGACACTTTCTTCTCTGATACTTGAAGCAGCCATGTGCGATCTGCCTTGGTCCAGCTGCCATGGCTGTAGATGGCACCACTTGTGATAAGCTTTGACAGGAAAGAGTTGGAAGACACTGTCTTCACAGGGTCAGGTGTCACCGAAACCAGCATGAGATGGAGACTCCACAGTTCGTTGCAGAGTAGAAATGGAAACTCTGGGCGCTGCTACTCCATTGACCCTTAATGCTCTCAGTCCAGGTTGGTGGCTTTCACATTTTATTGTGCTGACATCTGACACCTGGCCATGATGTGAGACTTTAAGGAAGGTACCAAAGCACATGGATCACTTAGTTCTTAGTTGAGAATGGTGAGTTATTGGAGCTAGAAAATTGCATTCCTAATAAGAAAGTTTATTTTGTGTGAACTTTGGACAGACCAGAAATGAGACGTCCTACATAAAAAGATGAGGAACCAGTTTGTTTTGAACATGTGCATACAATTGTACAGAGATCTTTTTCTTCTCTAATAAGCTTGAGAATCCTAGAAATGTCCAAACAAGCCATTTAATCTCTTTCCCATTAAGTATTTGTAAGAAATGAGAGCGGAGATTTGGGACTTCATCTTTCCAAGCATTAGCTATTAGTAGAAGCAGTTGCTGAGGTGGAAATAAACCAGCAGGGAGGAGGCAAAAAGGGGGCATTTGTTGCTTATTTCCCTTGAAAATGCTAAATTAGAAACTTTCACTCTTATAAATGAAGACATCCAGCCTGTGTTTTTATGTCAATAGTGGCGTTAGGATAAGAATGTGACAACAGCAGGGGCCTGGTTTCTTTGAACAAGTATTGTCCACATCAGCTACTCAGCCTTTACTCTGGAGAAGCTGAGAGGAGTTGTTTTTTTGCTTTCAAGAGTAAAGCCTTTCAAGAGGGAACTTGACAACAAAATCACTAAGAGAAGATGCCTGCGTGCATGCAGGTTGGAATGTTTTTGTCAGCACTGCTAACAAATACCCAGGAGCCCTTGCAAGCACAGTGGGCTTCATTCTCCTGATGGAAATTCAGTTCATCTACTCTTTCCACTGGGCAATCAGAACAGCTGCAAGTCCTGGGCACGCAGTGGAGAGGTACAGCCCATCCTGGAACACGAGGTATCTGTACCTGCTGGTGCTAACAGGGCTGAGGAGAAGGAGGAACAGGGGAGAGCTGAAAGACAAGAAACTTCAGCAAGTCTCACATGTGTTTAACCTTCAGAATTGCGTGTCATGCCTCAAAAGAAAACTAACCATAGAGAGACATGCTCTCATTTCTTCTGCTGCCTAGAGGTGCAAACAAAAAGAACGTGACAAAGTAGTGCATGTGTTAGAGATAATTTAATATTATATAATACTTAAATGTCATGGTGACCATAAGAAGAAGGCCAGAAGCAATACAAAATAATCCATCTGTAGGATTGGTAGATTTAGGCGCTGTGATCTATAACGCAGTCTTGGGCAAAACTCTAAGGCCCAAATCCAACTAAACCATAATTTCTTAATGCATATTTGGGCATCTCCTGTTCCCAAGAATCTAAATATGTTTTCTTGCTTTGGGGTTATAATTTCTTGATTTTGTGCTCTGTGAGATGAGGATAATAATGGTGCTTTTCACTGCTTAGAGCTGCCAGTCTACAGAATATTGGCTCTGCATCATATTCTGATGCTCCACTAATGGAAGAATTTTAAACAGGGGGAGCATAGCTGTAAAAAGCAACAGAGGTGTCCGTTACCTTTGCAGGGAAGTGAATTTTGGGTTTTGGTTTGTTTTTCTTTCCCCCCAGTTGAACTCTTTGCACTGAGAGATACACTTGGAAAAGGACTTTTTTGTGTAGAGACCTGGGGTGGCTGAGTGTCTAGTTCCAATGTAATTACTTTAATTGGAAGAGCATTAAACATTTTGACTCCATCATGTTTTCTCTTCGACTTTTGTTTCTCTGAGCTGCCATTCCACTGTCCTTGAAACAATGGTGACAGTCATGCTCTGTTTGCTGGTGACTTGGTTTGGGTCAACATACTGAATTAACAGGAAAGCTACTATCTCTCCTTGTTAAGTAAATCACTTCTCATTCACATGGCATAATTATTAAAATCAGCTTTTTTTTACTTTTTTTCCCCCCCCCACATGAAGAATACCTGACAATCTCTTCAGGAGTTTCTTTTCAGGAAGATGATTCATATGGTGCTTCCGCAGAGACTGAATATCTGAATAATTTATTTATTATTAGCATTCAGTGTGTTTGCAGTGGTATTACTGAAGAAGTAAAATTAAGTCGGAGGGGTTGTGCAGTATGTCCCTAAGGGAGTAATTTGAACAGCAGAGCTCTCCTTTGTTTGGGAAAGTGGGTAAACTCCTAGTGGGGCTGCTGGGGTCCTGAGGGTGCTGGTAAGGGCTCCTGTTTGTGAGAGGATTTTGTAATGGCCTTAGGACTGTACAGTCAATAAAAAAATCCCAATCAGCGACTGAATTTTGCAGTGATTCATACAGAAATGGTAAGTTTAGGGTGACATTTTTAGCTCTGCATTCTGTTCAGGGTGTGTATATAGCTGTGCAGTTTGTATGTAATATTTTTATTCATATTTTTTCTAGTTGAGTGTGTAAAATATGGCAAAAGCTGTTATTTATTAGGTGCCTGAAGTGTGGTCCTGCTAACATTAATGTTAGAGCCATTAGTATGGAAATGGGACCTCTAGGTGTTTATATTCCCTAGGACCAAAAGGTCTGACCTACCTTTGGTCTGTGAAGTTGAGAAGGAAGAAAACAGAACTCTGTCAGACAGGTCTCAGTAATGGTAGATCACATTGCAGAGTACACAAAGATAAGTTGAATTCCTAATGTGTTTAAGTCCAGTAACTTTTGTTTCATATCTTCGTGGGTGTCTTTACTATCTTTATAGATAACTCTGCTTATTTTGTAACAGTCCTGTGTAGTGACTTTTGAAATTATTATGTCTGAGTGACTCAGGATGAAGTTTACTGACTTTGTTTACTTCCTTGACAACTGGAGAATGTGGATGAGTGCTTCATGGCAAGTCCTACCACAGTGTTAACCTTGGGCGGAGGTTCTGGACAAGGTCTACTTACCTTTCTGCCTTCAGTCAACTGCTGTATGAGTGGTGGCAGTAAAACAGCACTTTGCAGAGCACACCAGAGAGAGAAGTAACTCCTGCAAGTTCCTGCAGTACTGGTCTGGCTGCGTGAGTAACTGCTGTAGTGTAGGAAAGAAAATGTATGGGACGTTACCCTCAAAGCATGAAGGAGGTAAGGAGCTGAATGGTCCTTGCCCTGGCAGCTCATTGCTGAGGTAGCCTACAGGTACTGTTTATCTAAGGATGCTGCTAAATGGCTTCAGATCTGCTCTTAGTTTATTTTCAGGTTGGTCCTGCAGGTGATGTGGCTATGACTTCGCAATCTGAATGCTAGAATCTACTTCCTTTAAAATGAAAGTAGCTCAGCTTTTTTAGGAAAAGTATTTTCTGTGACTGACCCTTTTCTAGGCATCAGCGCAGGTGCTTTTGTCTAGAGGCATGTTCCAATATTCCTCCCACAAACACATATACAGGATTGACTTACAAGTGGAAAACTGACCGTGGTGCTCTTGGGTTTCAGTTGGGTGAAGGAAGATGGAGACTAGATAGAGCAAAAGACAGGACAAGTTCCTGTTCAGTGACTTTTTCCTTTACTAGGGCTGCCAAACATCCTCCAATCCTGGCATTTCCATGCCAGGAGTTGTAGTCTGGTCAAAGAATGAAGGGCTGTTTGCCTGTTGTGATTGTATCCAGGATTGCTGGGTACCTGGTGGCACAGTAAGAGCATCTCCTAAGGGGCTGTCATGTAGCAGGGAAGTGTACTGGCTGTGATCACTGCAAATATGGAGACAAATCCATGGCAGCAGCTTGTGTGAAACCTTTCCCTCAAGTGAAGTTTTGACGCTAGGCTACTTCTGCCTAGGCTGGGCTTAGAGCACTAAATTTCAGTGGCCTGTGACAGGAATATAACACACCACCAGTTAGATCCCATTTTACAGATGTTCTCTGAAAAAGTCACAGTTAAAAATTTGTTGTGAAATTTGTATAGTATCTTGGGAAATGGTAGAGTATGGAAAGATTTATTTTCTGTAACTGTGAAATTATTGTGACTATTGCCATCAAAATCTCTGGGCTGATGAGCTGGAGCATATGCTCTGTGCTGAGAGCCTGTGAATGTTTGGCATTCCTAAAATGTGAAGGTGGTTGATATTAGAAGCAGTCTTGGCTTTCATAATTCTAGAATCTGAGAGCACAGCTACAAGAGAGGCATATGCCTGTGCTTTACATGGAGATTACTAAAATAAGAATATTATTACAGTTGTGTTGCTGTGAGCAGTTTTGGTGATGTGCAGATTGCTATGAGCGAGGGAACACTGTTGTCAAGTTGGGCTCTTCTTGACTATGTCAGATTTCTTGAGCCAGACCTATATTAAGAAAATTAAAACAGAATGTCTAAGAATTTTTAAGATGCTCTCTTGCTATCCTCTCTCCTATCACACCTGCTTGTGTGGATCCCTGGGGAATCTCCCTATCACACCTGTTTTTGGATCCCTGGGGAAGCCAAACCTTCCTAACTAGTAAAAAGAGGAAAATTATAGGACAGGCAGTGATTGTGATCAAGTCTGAGTAATGTTTGTGTCTTGTGAGTTTTCTTGTATGCTCTCTGTGTTAATGATGGTCGTGGTTAACATTTGCAATAATTTTTGCACTCCACCATGCTAGAAATTCCTTCTGTCAGTCAGAGCAGAGCTCTGTTCTGCTGCTAAGTTCTTGATTCTATACAAGGCATTTCTTAAATATCCAAAAAAAGGCAAATTAACAGAAATGGAATATTACTAGGAGAGCTCAATTTTATTTGAAATGTTGAGAGAAGTAGAAGCTATCTTAAATTGATTGGGTGGTCAGTGGCTTGCACATTTCACTGCTATGCCTTATTTAAGCCAAATGGGAAAAAATCCATTGGTTTCAGATATTGGAATAAATCTTGCCGCTGGAAATTCTTGAGCTGTACACTTGAGAGTGTGCAGTCTGGGATGGCACAGTTTGTTCTTCCAACTACAAATTCATAATTTGATTTTCCTGAAATTGATAACAGACTAGAAAGTGAATTGGGACTGCAGGAGGAAAGGAGGCAGGATTTTTTTTCTTTTTCAGGAGAAGTACAGTGTGTTCAGAAACCCGAAAACCAAAGCCAGGGCATCTTTTGGGGTAAGTAGTGCTTTACACTACAGGTTTCAAACTACTAGAGTACACCTGCCATGATAGTAGATTGTGAACATGAATCTACTGTACACAGCACTTCTTCTTCGCATCCTTTGTAAAAGAAAGTGAAGTTGGATCTTGAGAACCTTTTACAAAACAGTCCTCTCTAATCGGCAGATAGGGATAAACTGATTTTCTTACAAGTGAAAGAGTCTGTAAGACTTTTAGACTATAAAAGAATTTATCCTCTCTTGAATGCATTTAATACTAATCACAAGTTAGCATAGAAAATGCAACTTTTCTTTAAATTGTTTTAGGACAACCTCCATCAACTTGGAAATAGGATTATAGGATCTTTGGCTTCATCTACAGGTTATTTCTCTTAGTTTCCTTTTTTTTTTCAGGTCAGAATGTCATAGTGCTTGGAACTGTATACAATAAAAATAATAAATGCTGTTTCTCTCTGACAATATTTGTTTCTGTGTCTAGCCAGTCATTCTGCTTTCTAGTGCACAAGAAGAATAAGATGAAATTTGAATTAAAATTTTTCATACAGTGATGGGAAATTCCAGCCCTGATTTTTACATACACTCATATTTTGAATCAAGATACAAACAACACTTCCTGCATATCTTTCATTTTTATATTTCAACATCCATGCTTTGCATCTTTTAAACACAGTTTATTTATTTCATGTGAATACACACATTGTTTTTTGTTATAATAAAATAGGAAGTGCTGTGTTGGGACCCAGAAGTTGAGTTTCAGCACTCAGTTTCTAACATTAATACATTAAGTAACTTGTTTCTCCTGAGAAACAAGAACAATAAATTATTTTTCTTGGATATAAAAAAGTAGCTAAGGCCAGACCCACTTGATCCGCTATGTGTGTGCAAATACTTTTGTGCCTGTGTGTATATTTAAATGCATTTAAATATCAATATAGGTAATTATCTAACGTATTGAACATGTACAAAGAAGTACACAATTACGTAGAAAACTTTCCCTTTTTATGCTAAAGATTTGGTGCATCTGCCCCATTCTGGCTGTTGTAAATGAGTGGTTTGGCTGCTTAAAAAACATCATCAAAGGTATTGGCAAAAGTAGGGTTTAACATGAATTTGTGAAAATAAGACTTTGCAGAGCTGGATGGCAAGGTTCACTCCATTACCTACCTCACAGGTTAAAGCAAACAAAGGAGGATCAAATTAGAAACAACTTAGAATGATTTACATGGAAGGCAGGAATGAAAAAGGGGGCAAGGGTGCAAAGGATATGAATGCGAAGATAAAGGTGCAAAGGGGCTTGGCAACATTTAATCATTGATTGAGTACTTTAATATGAGCAAAATGATTCAGTAGGGTTCACTACAATTATGACAATGACTTAACTGTAGGTTTGGGTTAGTAACATTCGTACCATAATCAATTCACACACAGAGGTAAAGTGAAAGGTACAGCTTTTTCTATGTGTGTAAAGGTGCCTATCAAAGATTCCTCTCAGGTTCAGTGAAATACATCAGATCCCTTTGAGTTTCCCAACAGGCAAGGATTGCACCTTGAGGAGCTCTGACATGTCTGTGGGGGGTGACTTTCAGCCTAGGCCTCATCATCCATAATGGTGGTTCGAGTATCTCAGGCTTAAGGTTTGCAAGCTCTATATACATTTTTTTCTCTTGATTATTTTGTATTTCTGTCAGTTCTTCTTTTCAGTCCCCTGGAGCAAAAATGAAGTTGTTCCCCTCATGATTTTTCCTCCTCACTCCCCTTCAAACAGTTCAAATTTTGATTACTGCAGTTGACATTGCTAATGCTTGAGGCAGTTTGGAGTTAAATAAACAAGGTATATTATAAAATTGTTCTTGTTTTTAAAAAAAATTGTTTAATCTTACATGACCGTGAATTTGTGTTTACATTCTATCCATAACAACTTACTCTATTACCAAAGGTAGGTTTCTATCTGTGTCTTAGGTAGCAGACACCCTATTTGCTGCATTAAGTCTCTGTAGGGAGGTCAAGGTATACTTCTGTATCTGTCTCTTGCAAATTTTGCTGATGAGAGTTATTTTGTTTTGGGTTTTTTAAATAATAATATCACAACTTGCCTTGGTCACTGAAAAACCACAAGCTAGATCTGCATTTTCAAACTTCTTGTAGAAATGAGTTAGTGGATTAAAAACATAAGTTAGCAGATGCTGGTCAAGATGCATTACTGATTAAGAAATTGAAGAATTTCATATATTTATTTATTTTATTGGATTGTAGTCAGTCTGTGAGGTGTTCTGGCTATTTGGTTTTGCATTTTGGCTTTTCAAGATTGTTCCTTTTACGGTGTCTGTAACTTGGCTGCTGCTTTAAATGGTTTACATTGTCTTGCACAAATACAGCTCTTTCTGCTCTTCCTGTGCAAATGAAGCTGCTGTATTATTTGTAAAAAGATGAGGCTTTAAACATGTGAATTGTTGCCTGACATGGCTGGTTCAGAATACAGCATTGACACTTGTTCTTAGTACTTCAGACAGTATTAATCACTGACAAGGCAACCTGTGTACGACATGGGTGCTAAGCAGACAGTTTCATATAGAAGGGCTCTTCTACTCAAATTGATTCTCAAAATACCCAGCAAACCCTTTAATTTCCCCATACCATCTGTTGAACAGCTTAATGCTTGGAAGCAGAAATGAGGCAGGGCAGAACTGGATGGGGACAGAACTGAGTGAACACACAGTATTGCAAGGTCACGATTCCCTGGCTTTTCGGTTCAGTCACGATGGGGCTAACAGGGCTCCAATTACTTCTGAAGGACAGGATCCAAATTTACTGGAAGATTCTGAAATTAATCCTTCTGAAATTTTGTTCCTAGGATCAGCAGTTACTCTTTTGCCAGACTTGCAAGTGCGTATAGGTCCATGGCATCATGATTTATTTTGTAAACATTCAATGATTTGACTGCTGTCTTTAGAGATGCCCCTCTGTCTACGTGGAGATGTTTTTCTTAAAGGGTGAAACACATTAAACTCTTCCAGGTAGCTCTTTGTTTTCACTCTTAGGAGGATGGCCAGCAAAGATTATAAAACAAACATTCCTGAGTTTTTCACTGATATTTTACTTTCTCTGTGATTAGCTGGAACAATAAATATTTTTATTTACCAGAGAAGGAAAACGAACTCTAGAGGTTCAGAATGAGACTTGGTAGTACACAAGACTACTGAAAGCTGTTCAGAAATCTACAGATTGAGTAAAATAGCTTAAGATGATGCTAGTGAACTGCTAGTCTACTAAAGGCATCTCTCATTTTTTTCCCAGGGTTTTATTTTTTGGGGGTTTTGGAGGGTTGGTTTTTTGGTGGGTTTTTTTGTAGTTCATCTGAACAAATATAGATGTTGACAGTATTTTAGTGGAGTAATAATATTTTCCACTGAAAATTAGGTTAAAATAATAATAACTTAGAAATAGATCTTCACGGTAACATGAAAACAGTTTACAGTTCCTCTAGATGTTTTATTTAGCTGGTAACCCTGTTTTATAGGCTGAAATTCTTTTCCACATAATATCCTACAGGAGTGTACTCTGTAAGCCTGACAGAAGGAGGGACAGCTTTATAGACATAAGACAGTACGCAAAGAATCTTAAAATTACTTTTTTGAACAGCCCATAACTTGCAGTTCAGGCCACACCCAAGCATTGTAGCCCCTGGTCACGGGTTCCGAGAGGGGCGTGGGGCTTCGGCAGTGCTGCCTGTCTGTCGCCTTGGAAAACTCGAGTTTGAAACAACTAACTCTGGTTTCATTTTGAACTCTGAACTCATGTGAGCACCCATGTCTGTAAATGTGTAACCCCTCCACCATGCTTTTCACATGTTTTTATTATACATTTATTACTTCACAAGTAACATGATGAAGATTGGACTATTGTTATTGAAGGATATGAAGGGCTTGAAGCACTCACTGTGGCTGCTATAGTTGGCATTGTGAGCCTCCACTTTTATGTGTATGCTGGTTTTAATAGCCATCTACACTGCTTTTAGGGACTGCCTGATGTGCTGAAGTGCAGCACCCTACAGACTTCAGGCATTGTTGTATTACAGGTACCTCTTTCAACCTCAGCTTGCCTGGATTCTTCGTTTAGGTTGTTTCTCCAGTATTTATTAACAAAAAATCAGGAAGGGAAATGCTGTTGACTTTACATAGGAAGCCTACGAGCTGAAGCCTGTAGTTCTTCCCTGCAGGCATGACATTTGGTCATTCAGAAGCAAAAAAAAAAAAAAAAGCATGTATCCTAAGTACCTTCAGGCATGCAGACTGCATGCAAAATAATAAACAAGAGTTTCCTGCTGACCTTGCTGGCTGGAAGGCGGCAGTTGCCTTTGGCCAGGAGACTGTCTGCTTAGGGAAGTCAGTCCTTGGGGAAGGTGGTGATCCTCAGCTGGCCAGAGCCAGGAGGCCCCTTTGAGGGGCAGAGCAAGGTGGCCTCTCTAAAAGGAAACTGTCTGTCAGTTTGATCCCACAGTTCCTGTGACAGCTACTGTTTTGGAAAGAGGCAATTTAAAAAGCGACTGGAGACCTGTGAAAGGAGAAACTAGCTGATGACGGCTAGTTGGAGTAAGCCATGGTTAGTATTAAAGATGTCTTTAGAAATGCATCTGAGACACCTTTCTGAGAATTCAGATGTACTTTTTCTTCTGTGCTTGGATTCCCTGAACTGGCTGGCAGGAAACAGTTTTACGTCAAGTGCTAAGTTTCTTAAATGACTGAAGATTAGCTAATTCTCATGAATACAGAACAAATGCTGAAGTTTGTGAGGATTTTGACATGCTGTTCTTGTTATACCAACACAAAGATTCATCCCGGCTTTCATTGCACTGCTTTGTGATGGTGGTTTCACAAGTCATAATTCTTCTACACTTGTTGAACCCTGCCAGGCTGCTGTTCTGCCATAATGCTTTCTACCAACAAAGCTGACTGTCAGTTACGTTAATTGGCTATTGGTAGTGATTTGTCTCCTACGAGTCAAATATAGGCTGGAAAAAAATAAGCTTAAATCTTTCTATGCAATTTTAATTCAGCTCTCCTGTTATGTGTACTTTAAGACACAGATCCTCTTATTATATAATTGCTTAACCTGTGGGGTTTTTTTCCATTAGTCTCTTGCTTTATGCAGTGCATTAACTGTGGAAACAGCGATTTGGAGGACTAGGACTACTTCAATCTACTGAAATGCAGCATTTTCTAGCTTTTTAGTGCATCACCTTTTGGTGGGTGGAGTTGGTCTGGGGTTTTTTGGTTCTGCCAGCTTCATTACTTTCATTTAGGTTTGTTATTTGTATATGGAAGAAATTCTAGACCCTATTCTATCACACTTCTGCATTCTGCTTGTCAGTTCTGTATGAGATGGAATAAGTTCATATATTACATTATCTGAGGGACTCAAAAATAATAAAAATTGAACTCTTGAGCACCCATTCTGAAAGTTTAAATCTACTCAAATTGTACTGAGGTATTCATTTAACAAAAAAGAATTCTTAGTTGTTTAGTTGGGTGTTGTTTCCTTTGCATTTGCCCATGCAAGTGTCATTACTCAGCATTTCATTCACTAAAACTGAAGCTCTGGGTCAGTTATCAAGGAAAACCATTTCCATTTTTTAGGACTTCATAAGCTTGTTACTGAAATAGAAATACATGATACCTAAGTTTATTCAGGCAGGGCTTTTCTGTAATTGGTATGGCACATGACAGAAAATCAGAATGAGAGACCTTGCCCTGTGATACACAGTGTCTAAATTTAACATGTCTAAATAGGACCCCTTAGATTATTTTTGTTTAATTTTCAAAAACTATGGGATTTTTTTAAGAATGATAAATTACTTGGATTTTGATAATAACTCAGAGCCACATACAGCACCTCTCATTCTCAAAATACTTTCAAGCATTGTCTAATGTCTAAATCACAAAGCATCTTTTCTGGTGGGTTTGGGTGAGCACTACTACTCCTGGCTTAAATGGAGAGTTTGAGCAACTTCTTCAGAGTGAGCCTATGCCTGTCAGATGTGGCAGGAGCCGCAGGATTGCAGAGCCCTCCTTGATTCCTGCATGCTTCTAAAAAATTTACCTTGAGAAAGACTCCCATCATAGTGTAGAAATGTGCCCCAAAATTGTTGTTAGTTATCTCTGCTTGTGCATCTTGGACATGGAGTCTCCAGTGAATGAAAAATTGCATGGTCTCTCAGTTGGGTAGGAAACTTGCAATAGGTTTTCTTTGCTAGTAATGGACATTTGCTGCAGGATTGCTTTATAGGAGGCCAGAAATAGGCAGGTGTTAGAGGGGGTGAGGGACCTTTTGCACTTGTCCAAATGAGAAGGTGCATATCATGACTGAGGAGCAGAGAAAGGAACTGAGGAATAATGGGTTATCCGTGAGAAGTGATTATCAATCCCATTAGCACTTCCATGAATAGAGGGTGTATCTCTTTATCTCCAGGAATCTGTATGAGTCTTTACTACAGGCTTGGCTGCTGTGCAAGAGCTGGGCTAGCCCAGTGACACCTTCTGCTGTGGGTTCCCAAACTTTGGGATGTGAACTCTGAAATTTCTGTCAGGACACCACAAATATCTCAGGTGTCGTCTCTTGGGTGTCTGTACTGGCAGCTGGGGCTGCACGTACCTGTGCGAATCCCTACAGCTGTTGGAGCAGTCACATAAGCAAGTTTGAGGTGTGTAATTTCCTGCAGTATTTTCTCTGTTTAAAGTACTTGAATCACAGAGCTCTCAAATTAAGTAGTTCGTGCACTTTGGAATTGAAGAGACTGCCTTGGAGAAACTCTCCAACTGCAGCTGAATTAATGCTAACCAGGCCTGAGGATTGCTAGAGATAAATAATGAGTGGATGAGGGGCTGAGAAACCTGGCAGAGTTTCAGAATGCAAAGGTGGGGTGGCTGGGGAGCATTATCTTATCTAAATGGTAATTTCTATTCTGTACAGTAATTAAAACACATAGTGTACAAACTAGCATTTAGGAAGTCTTTTGTAGGATCTTTTCCTAAGGGGATGTTTTGGAAATAAATTGTGGGATATACGTGCCTGCTCAGTGCAGCCTGTAAGAACTGCACTGAAGCAAGCAATCCAAATTATACACCCTCTTTAAGCAATGGGATCTTACGTGTGCTGCTAGTTTTGGGAGAACTGTTTTTAATTTGTTCATAATAATACATTTTGGATATTATGTCCGAGAAAGAACAAAGCTATGTTCATGAATCAGTAGAGATTAACAGTGTGACATTGAGGAATCTGGTTCAAGAATACAGAAAGGAGGCATCAGTTTTAAAAGAAAAATTTCTGTAGGAATCTAGACATTTTATGTATGTCTTTACTTATATCTTAATGATTTTTTTTCTCATGAAGACTGCTTAAACAAACTGATTCATGAACCAGTTTGGATGAGTTAAACCTTAAATATTACTGTCTATTTATTGTAGGTGTAGAAACAAGGTTCCCATTTAGCAATCAGAAATTATTTACATGACAGGCATGTTTTTTGTTATCTGTCAGTTGTGTTCTCTTTGCTGTCTTACTGTACATTCATGACTGATTTGTATTCATTCTTGCTTCTGCATAACATCCCTTTTTCTGCGTCTTAGATGGAATGATCTCCTGGCCTGGAAGAGATAGTTACTGCTGATACTTCATTGGTTACTACGCATTATTATGGAACATAGGCACATACCACCTCAAAAAAAACCTCGAAAAATAAACAAACAAACAAGTGCAACAAATCCCCCTACGACATGTTGCTCACTTGAAAACCAGTAGAATTTCTCAGCGTTGTAGTAATTGCAATGACCTTAGGTGCAGCAGGTGAATAACAATGAGGGCCAAAGAACAGTCTTCCGCTAGGTTTAGAGGCAGGGATTTTGATTTTTAAACTTTTGCAAAGGGGCAAATATTTCCTGTCATGGGAGGAAGAAGTTACAAATGCCTATGTGGAATTAAGAGATTTGGAAATGAAATGAAACCCTGTGCCCCAAATATGAAATTGTGTGTGGCTTGCCTGGGCATTTCAGGAAAATCCACTGATCCACTGTCCTAATCTAATCCAAATAATTAGATTTTGGATTAAGGTAGGCTATAGACATCAAAACCAGAACAGGTAGAGATAATTTTTGTCCAGTCTGAACCCTCTTTTACTATGCGTAGGGTTTTTTCCTATTTATAAACCTCTATATCTTTCACTTCAATGATTAATCTACAGGCAGAGAGCAAAAGTTATTAAGGCTAGAAACAGACAAAAAGATAAATGCTGACCTTTCTAATTGGCTCTTGAAACCTGAAATATTTACTACTCAAAGGATTTATAATGTTTGTGGAATGATTTGTCATCCAAACTAAGTATTTCTTGCTTCTTTGTGAAGCCATGCTAACGTCAGATGAATAAATATCTGTTGGTGCCTCCACATAATGGATTTTTTTGGCATCATAGTACAAAGAAATCTAACTTCCAACCAATTCACAATAAACTTCAGTAGCCAAGTATACTTTATTGTTGGTTCCCTCGCTTGCTTTGTTAAGTGCAGTCATGGCTGGAAATGAATGGTTCACTTCCTTATCTGAAGTCTTTAGCACCAGGAGTCAAGACTTAATCATTCTCTGCATTGATGGGTAACAGAGCATAGTGGATCTCTCAAAGGTGACAGGGTGGTATTTTGTTGTTTGCACATGTTCTCTGGAGTTACTGGAGAGGGCTATAAACATGTGATTCTTTGCTCCACTGTGGATTTGGGATTTTCAAGTCTGCCTCTGGGATGGGTGGAGGTTGTTCTCTGCTGGTACTGAAGCCGAGATGTCCAATAATACAGTAGAAAGCATGACTTTAACCATGAGAAAGTGCTTGTATTAACTGTGTTCTGCAAAGTAGTTAGGATTAACTCTGTGCATTGCACTGTATTGCAGCACATTTTATTAACAGAGGATAGTAACTTCAGCATTTCACTGACAAATCTGTAGTCTCTCCTCACAATAAGGACTCAATAAATGTGGTGAAATGGATTGCCTTTGTTGGAGTGTTGGTCTGTGAAAAGTAGCTGTGAAAAGAATGCCAGAAAGTACTGTACTTCTACGAAGAGGAGGAAAATAGAGCATAAAAAGAAAATAGCTTTCGTGTGGCTTTGTTGCTGTGATAAATGCAGTGCATTCCAGGGACTTAGGAAAATGAGTCTTTAAAACTGGCCTAATGCACAAAAGTGCAAATGTACTGAGCTACACTGACTTTCGGAGGAGTGGTAAGCTATCCTACTGGGCCCCTGATGGATAGATCAACACTGATGTTTCAGAATGAAAGTATCCCATGTAAACTGATTCTTAAGTATTATGTAACAGCCAAGGATTTTAGGAGAATTATGACGTAAAAACCTGATGCCTATTTAATAAACTGGTCATTAATTACACTTAAACAATTTACTTCTGGGGTGAAATGAAGAGTAGCTTTGCAGCTCTTTTCATTTTAATTGCAGCATCTGTTGCAAGCCTGGGTTTCTCTTCCCTGCCGCATTGATGCTGTATGTATATTTTTGACAGTGCTTTGGAATGGCTTGGTTGTATTTTGGAGGGGGGATATGTGCCCACACCATGAGGCACTGACTGGTTTGCTCAGGAGAAAGACCAGGAGCAAATTTTTGAGGCACTCTAGCTGTTTTGGTAATTGTTTCCTAGCTGTGCTTTCCCTTTTTCCCCCTATCTCTTCTACCACTTCCAATTAAATAATGTAGAGGAAGGCACCAGTCATTGTACCAGCCTTATAAAAATATATGTTTCTAGGTAAAATTATGATTAAATTTTCTCAGAACCTCTGCTGTGGCTCATGAAGGAATCCATCAGTACCTAACAGGTTCTCCAAAAGCTTCAGCTACTTTAAGTTTGGGACCAGCTATCAGCTGTGTATTTGAATCTGCCATGTACTCTGACAGCGACTTCAACTTTGAATTTGTTGCTCTGAAGTGAGAAGTAGGTTCACACTCAAAATATTTGAATAAATATATTTTATATATTTATTTAAATATAAAAAATATTTATATTCAAAAATATTTGAATTGCCTCAATTTCTGCAGCAACTGCTGTATGAATCAGAAGAAGAATGGGCATTTTATAATTACACTTTCCAAGGTGTGAATGTCCTGACCTAGAGGACAATAGGCGCAGGTGTTGGTAGAGAAGGAAGAGTTAGTACCTTACCTACTATCAGGTCAACAATGACCAGAAGCACTACGTGGAAGTTCAATTAAAAAGGAAAGAAAGTCAGTGTTATCATGTTGAACTAAAACCAGAACATCTTACAACTTTATTGCTTCCTGTAAAATCTGTTTTTTCCTAGAATAATTAACCCCAAACTTTGCAATGAAGACCTGAGTTTTTTGTTGTAAGTATAAAATTTTTGTTTCCTGAGAGAGTAAACAATTTCAAGATAATGGTACTCCAGGTTTGATCGTAATTCCTGCATTTTTTTTCTCCTCTGGCCATTAGTGGAACAAAAACAAATATGTTGCTCTTCCTTTAGCCAGTGGCATGAGGCACTGTGCATAGCAAACATTGCTGGATGTTGGTAAGAGCAGTTTGGGGGAAATTTTGACCAGTTCTTTTTGGGTGGAAAACATTATATATCCTCCTCCATCAACCCTTTGACAGTGTTGGTTTGCTTAGTTTTTTGGGAAGTCCTGATTTCACACAAAGACTAATTAAGCAAAACAGCACGTTTTGCACTGTCTGTTTGATAACAGAGAACAGTGTTCAGATGATGCCTTGTCTAAATACAAGTTTTGATTGTTCTCTTTCTTATATTAAGGGCCTTCAGGAAGTGATGTATCAGCTGATAGAGCAGAATGAAAGCTTCATGTACACAGTGTGTGAACACTGGTACTGCAGCCACTTCTTTGTTACCCATGCTGAGTCCTCGTTACCGACCTGTCTGGTACACACAGTGCAGTGATCGCCTGTGGGCTAATCCATGGGTGCTGGAAACACCAGCAGTGATGTTCCTCTGTGTCACATGATGAGCTAACTGTTCAGCCCCTGGACGTCTGTGGAGTTACAGGAGCTTTCACCAAAGGATTTAAGACTGTGTGTGTTCACAGTGAAAGAAATTTTAAGAAAACTTTTCCATAAGGACCAAGAGTTTGCTGTGGTAGTGCTGACATACGCCCTTCAAGAAGTTGTAGTTTGAACAGGCAAAACCAAGCTTGTTTCATAATACTGGCATTAACTGGGGGCTTTAGGCTTGATTAGGACATGTATGTTGTAGTATGAATTACAGGAGGGAAGAAGTTTCCAATATTTAATCATATTTGTACAACTTTTTATACAATAATTACGTGTTTTACTCTGAACATCAAGTTATATTGGGAAATAAATGGTATAGGCTGAGTCTGAATTTTAAGTGTGAGCAATGTTTAAAAAGCAGTTAGCACAGAGAGGTGTACTGAGTGATAAATGGGGGAGAAGGCAAGCAACTGAAAATGAAATCATCTTGCTGCAACAATTTCATGTTCAAGAGATGGCATAGGAAAGCAACTCATTCATTGCCTGAATTTCTGCTGGACTTTTGCACAAGACAAATCTTGGGGCAGCACAGTGTGTGCAGGGCTTCAGCTGGCAGCTTTGATTTTTCCCAGTGCCCTTCCTTTATCCACAGTAAAGGATGAGTGTTTAATTACATAAACATCATTTACTGAATGTAACATAATCAATTATAAAAAGTTTACGTTTTACTGTGGGCTTGGAAGACATTAAAGAAGTGAGATTCTTTTGGGTCTAGCTTTTTCCCCCCAGTGACTCACGGACCTGTATGTAGCACTCTGACAGTTGTACAATTTACAGCTGAAAATAAATAAGGTGAAACTTGGAAGAGGTTGCAGCAGTACTGTCAGGTTATCTAAGGGGCCTTTTGACTACTAATGAACTTAAATATTTTCTTTGTATGCAATTCTGTTGCTGGTGCAGGTGTGTCTGACTGCCAGTCAAGTTACAGGGGGCAACACGTGTACAGAAGCAGAACAGCCCCCCATGGTTTTTATTTAGTTGAATCTTTCAATCAAGCATTTTCCTTCCTCCAGAACTGACAGAGCTTGACGTAATAGAATTTGTGAAGTAAATTTAGAGAGATGCAGTGGGTGATGAGTCACTACTTCAGTTAATTCAGTAAATCCTTTCTGTATTTTAAAATGTTTATTTTGTCTGTAATCTAAAAACTCTTCCAAAATGTTGGGCTGGTTTTAATCCTTTATGGTGTTCAGGAAAGAGAATGATTTACTGAAGATAGGGAGAGTAAATTATGATTCAGTTTGCCAAAAGAAAGAAAACTAAGTTTCTGTACTGTATTGAAAACTAAGTTCTTTAAAGACCTTCCAGATTTTAAGGCCTCTAATTCTTGAAAGTGCGATAGAAATGATTTAGTACTCGAAGAACCAATGTTTTGAAATATGAGTCACTTTTAAAAGCATTGCTGTAATTACTGTATTTAAAAGTACTTATTTGGAAATAATTCAGAGCTTTTTTATTTTGCTTTATGGGTTGTGCTGTATTTTGTTCTCCAAGAAATGCAGAAATGTAGCTGTACCTCCCGAGCACTAGGCTTGAGAAAAATTTGTCTTGGTGTTTATTAATGTGGTTTTACAGTTAACACAGATAGACTGTGTACCACCAGAAAGCATTTTGCTGGCACAACTGTATTTACTAAGTATAGTAACTTACTTCACAAGCATCATCAAATACATGTGGTGACTCTCTCCGTGTTGCACTATCACTCACCAAGCCTTGGGAGTTGCTGAGAGCTGGCTGTGATCTGGTTCCTTGAGAGTCTGAGACTGTGCCTGCCAGGATCATGCCCAGCCTTTGCTGCATTCTTTCTGCTTGCCCCTGGCTTCATCCAGAGGTAGCATGGATGTGTCCCTGGCTGGCAATGGGGCAGGATCTCGGTGCATGTGGCAGCCCATCAACAACATGCCATCTATGACTGGGGAAATTGGAATTGGCAAGTATATTCATGTATTATTTATCCTTATTAAAACTGGTAAATATTTTAGTGTTGTTACTGCTGGACAGATTCTTGGCTGTGCAGTTAAGACTGCATTTTGGTGAAGAACTACCACTATTTAAAGCATTTGAGAGTACAGTGATAAGTATAAGCAATAAGCAAAACTCCATAGCTATAGATTAGATCATACCTGTGATACAAAGTTATTACTGAGAAGGACTGTGTCTTCTGACATAGTGCTGCACACCTTGCCTTTGTTTGTGTGGTTTGTTGGCTCTTTGCTGTCTTGCAACAAAAGCTACTCTCCAGACCATTGTTGCTGTTGCTGAAAATGGAGGACAAGTTTGTATCCTAAAGCCTTTCTGAACTTTGAGTTCCAGCAGTCACCAAGGAGGGCAAAAAATCAGTGCTGCTTGTGGCAATGTACCAAGAAACAGAGGGAATAAATTGGACTCAAAATGTCAGAAAAGGAGTTACAAGGCTCGCCTATGCCATTAGTTATGGTGACGTTTATTTAGGAACAAAGACGCCATATATGTTTGTAATCCATTGCTTACATTGTTGAGAAGTACGTTGTAAGTTGGCATTTCTTTGCCATAATTAATTTAGAATACAGGTGTAAAGGAATAGGGCTTGGATGGTTTTTTCAAGTCTTTGTTTATTAATATGTTTTTAAATGTTTTGTTTTATACTGCCAGTCTGAAGTGCAGATCAAGTTAACATTGCAGCAGCTACCCTGTATGGGTATATGATGAACATAATTTTATAAATATCAGTCAGGGATCTTCGAGTGTTTTATGGAACATAACAGACAAATTCCTTGCCAAAACTTCCTTTGTGCTAGTCTTCTCCCTAATGTAATTTTCATCAGTAAAAGAATGAAGAGAGCATGGGTTTGGGCCCATTTTGCTTGGCAATGCGCAAAGAAAAAGAACGTTGTGGCAGGGGGGTTGAGGGTATTATTTCTCAGCTACTTCACACAAAGAAATACTGTAGCGCTTTCAGAAATCTCTTGCTACAAATGCCTGCTGTCACAGGCGATCAGTGTTACACCATTTTGACACAGCTGTATGGAATACTGTGCTGTGTTGTAAGATTGTTGCCCTGGACGTAGTACAGGAGGTCTGGAATTGGGCAAGAGACATAAGTCTGATGTTTCAGACTTACGTGGTTGCTAATTGTGGAGTCAGAATGGTTTCAGTGAGCTGCTTTTGGAAACAGTGTTGTCTAACACAGTGAACTTAAAGGACAGTCTCACCTAGTGCAGAGCTTCTTGGAAACAGGCTGGCTTGGAAGGACTGGACTGAAGGTGTCTGTCTGTCTCTCTGTCTTTGGATCTGTGCAGTCATGGTGTACTGTTGTATAGGAGGGGGTAAGAGACAGCCTCTACCACTTGCAGAGCACTCTGGTTGCAGAGCACAGAAGGCTTGGCCTTCTGATTTTGTCAGTGTGTCTTATGACAGTCCTGATGGTTTAAAATTGGGTTGGTTGGTCTTTCCCTATTTTGAATTTAAACAGAGCATCTTGGTTGAATGCTCCATCTTAAAAGGAATGCAAACAGTGTAGGAGAGCTGGGCATTTGGGGCATTTTTGTTATTTCAAGCCTTTATGTCTGTAACAGTGGATGTCTGTCCTACCAGTGTGTCTCCCAGCGCAGTAAGTTTGACTGTAGAACATGGAGTGCACGGCTCTGTGTGGTGCTGGCAGAAGTGTTTTCTGCTGATTTTCTTATCAGTAGCCAAGGTTTTGCTGTATAGAAGAGCTGAACCCTCACTTTGGAGGGGTGGGGAGGGAACAATCCAGAGAGCCACAAGCTCTGCCTAGAGCAGGCAGTGCTGCTGCCAAAGAGAGAACAGCCGTGACCACGAGCAATTATCCTGGTTCAGCAGCTGCCTAAAGAGGTTGGGAGGAGAGACTATGATGTGTGCTTGGCATGCACTAAAGTTGTTCTGCTGTCATAGCCCCACATGGGGAAAAAGCAGAAGGTAAAGAGCTGAAATTCCCCATGGCTGTTAGCATAAACATATGCACACGGACATGCTTCATGCTTGGTAACTTATATCCCTGTTGCCCTCTTTCAAATTATCTGTGTAATACTGAAAATGAGATAACAGTAAATAAAATGCTCAGCCTATTTTGCAACTGTCAATAAACAAATATCTTCATTTTATGTTATGTGCACACATTTGGTTATCAGATGTTTCCTGCAGTCCTGCTGCTTGATGTTTTGTACACCTCTCCTTTTGGGATGAGCACATACGAATTTTCTCTCCTAATTACAAATTGCATTGCTTAAACTATTTTAGTCATTGTAAGAGTGGCTGTTACTTCATTAATGTGTGAAAAGAAAGAAAGATTCCACTCACTGTACTTCTTCTGGTCACAAGTATTTTGAGGGCAAGTGACTTTATTCCCACACATAAATTTGAATATACTGTGTTCTTTATGCTCAAAATATGAAATTCTTCCTAAGTTGACTTACTGTGAGAACAACCTCTAGATCTGTCTCTTTGACATAAAAGAGAAACTGAGAATTTTATCCAACTTATTTGTGTTATATTGAATTCCATCAGATTTTATTGGCGTTCTTTCATTTTGCCGTTTTCAGGAAAGTGGTTCATTTAAAATTTAATTTTACGATATATTTTCTTGATATTGGTTCAGTATTGCAGCCTGTTGTATTTGAAGTATGCCTCTGGTATGTGGCCCAATACATCATGCTGTCGTGCTGAGAGGGGAGAGGATGTTTGGAGATTCAAGAGGAAGTACAGGCCCGTCTGTACATTTTCATATTTGTTTGGGATTTTGTATGTATCAGCCATTCAATTTGCAATGCCAGTTTTGATTTTTTTGTTCTTGAAGTTGAGGAAACACATCGGTATGGGTGATTCTAACATACTTTGAAACAGAAACGGTGTATTTATTTGCTAGCATATTCTAGGAAAATTGCATAGGCATTGCATGATGAAAACAACTGATTTTGCCTCTGGGTATCCCATTTTATTTACAGCAAGAGGGGAATTCTGATGTGAGAATGAAGGGCACTCTATTTGTGTGAAATGTTTCCTTTTTTAGTCTTTCAATCTGGTGTTTCCCTGCTATTTTGTTTCTCTCAGGCATTTATATATGGTCAGTTTAACAGTTTCCTTCAGCAGTGTCTGAAGTTTTGCACATTCTTTTTTGTGCTTGGTCTTGTATTTCCCATTAAAAGAAGCTTCTCTCTCTTTATAGATAGTTTTGCAGCTTTGCTCAAACTGTGAGGTCACAAATCCTGTGCGTTCAGGTGAACTGTACCTTTGTGTTTAACCGTGGTCTGGGTTTAACTTTGTTTGCTTTTAAACATGGTTCCTGCTTTACTTTGGTAGTAAAGTCTTGCTGTCTGTTTCTCTGCAAGTACACCATGTTCCTTTATATTTGCTGTTGGTGTGGATGTAGGCTACTAACTAACTAACACAGTATGAAGAATAGTTTTGTATCAGTATTTGTATAAGGTGTGTGGTTTATTTTTACGTGCTAGATGTGTTGTTAAATAGTGACTACAGGTCAGTGGTACTTCTAGGTAAGTTCAAAAAGAACACACATTACTTGAAAGACCAGGTGGGTTTTTTTTCCCTAGACTGTTGCATGGGGAGTATTGTTCAGTATATAATGTGTTAGACTGCAGTGTCTAACACTCTGGTTCTCTTGGTGGAGAGATATGTATGATACTCTGGTGGCATGTATATAATTAGTTCTGGGGATGCAAGAGTGAGTTATGGTTTATGGTAATCTGTGTATTAAAAGAGGTTTGTGTTATTTTTTTGAACAGATGTAGAATTCTTTAACCAAACTGAAGTAGTTCTGGAAGTGCATTTTTCCTCCCCTTGGGTAGAACAGCCTGCACTTGTGAGGGCAGAAGGGGGCAGGTACAAGTTACCTTAGCACGGCACAGGAAACATTGATTACTCCTGCACATTATCTATAGCTTTGGTTTTGTTTTGCCTCATACTTGGCTTGATGTGGGGGGCTTTGGGACTGCCTTCCTGCTTTGGTGCCTAGCTCCTCCACACAGGCTGGGTCTGGCTTTGCCACCAGCTGGAAGTTCTGTGAGGAAGAGGGATGTGCAATTCCAAGTTGGTTGACAACCGCTTAAAAGGAGAGGTAAATGCTGCGAAAAACAGGGCTGCCTCCTGTCTGACTGAGCGAAATGAGGCCAGATGGGTATTTCAGTCAAACAGAACACGTCCCTCAGAGTGATTTAAAGCACAGTCTGAAGCTGAATGTGCGGGGTGGAGAAGAGGTTTGTGATGAGCAGATTATTTCATCCAGCATCTGCAAGTCGGGGTGTCTCACTCTATTCTGCGTTATTTTGTGTTGTCTTTAAGGAGGGTGACTTTAAAGTATGGCACTGTGCTTCCTGTCCTGCCGGGGTGAGGGCTGGGTCCTCTGTGGTGGTGGACTGCTGCCGGTTGCCATGGCAATAACAGACCTCCCCAGCCGAGGCAGTGCTCCATTGCTCCATCGGTGTGTCTTCCCTGGGAATTGGCTGCAGCAGCAGAGACGTCTTTCCCTGCTGGGGAGCTGAGCTGCCTCTGAGTCTCTCATGGGTGATTGAAATGTACTGACCCTACCTGAAGCGATTGGGGATTAGAGCATGAGGGTGTTTATTTTTAGCCTGAAATGGTATCATGGCATATTGAAATACATCTCTGCTCTCATGTGGAAAAACATACATTCCTGGAGTTGTGTGTTTCTTCTGCTTAGCAGGGATGCTTTCCCCTCACCTGTTCCCGTGTCAGAGCAGAAGTACCACACTGGACTTTCTAAGCTGGATCAATCAAATCCTGTATTTATCGTTGTTCTCTTTGCATTGTAAGTTACATTTCAGTACTCCGTGAGCAAGTATAAAGACAATTCTTGCATAAGCCACTTTAACTGAGCTTATCGACTTGAATATTCCTTTCTGAACTCATTTGCTGCTCTTCAACTTCAGTGACTTCAGCAGCATTTGTGATGCATGGGATGGTAAGGGAGAGTCACATCTGAAATGCTGAAGTACTGCAGTGAGGGCGGCAGCCAGGAGCACTCCCTTGCATGTTGCTGTTTTTGTGATGTGGCCTTTCCATCAGAGGATAATCTTGGTTTGCATATGATTCACACATCCATTGGTTAGAAGGGAAACTGATAGCTCCTTCTGTCTACAGACAAAACATATCCTGAGTTACAAAGCTGTTACTTTCTCTCACTCTCTGTGCACATAGGAATGTTATACCATGAAGTTTGTAGACCATGGCCCATATTTTTATAACTTTTACCTCATTTCATCTGCTCAGGGCGTTGCCGCAATATATAAAGCAAACAATGAAGGGAATCTTCAGTAGGGTTTGTTTGAAAAGCCTTTATAATAGTTTATTTAAAATCTTTGCCTCTGTGTGGATAAAGTGTAATTAAAGCAAGAGATGAATAGTAAATTACACTAATTCAGAAAATACATTAGGTATATATCATCAAAGTTTTTGTTTCTGAAAGTTCTAATTTTGTAAAAATATGGGAAAGCAATGGAACTAGAAGTCTGGTTGAATTGTAAGTAGTGCAGAAGTAATTTAGTAACTCTAGTACTGATGAGCAGAACATAATTTTTTCTTTAAGTTTTTTTCAAATGGCATTAGTATTCCAAACAACAAAATCCCTGGCTGGAGAATTGTAGAAATGATGATTGCTCATTAGCAAATAGAATACAGATGTTCTGTTCAGTTTGCCTGAGTGCTTCACATAAACACCTTGGGGAGTGACTGGCACAGAGTACAAAACTTGATAGCTTAACAGTGTGCTAAACACTTTGGGGCTGGCAATAGAAGCAGAAGCATACCATGTAATTTTGTAAAATTTCATGTAATTTTTAATCATTTGTAGTGTTTGTGTAATGTGACAACCTTCGTGTGGGAAGTGCAGGGGGAGAGGTGTTTCTACAGGCCTGTAATGAACATCAGAAGCTAGAGTTGGGTCAAGGAGGTCTGTTCATGTCTTTTTGGTTGGCTTTCTGCTTTCAGCTTACAGAGGAGCAAATTTCTATCCTCCCTTAATGTCTGTGAATCTCATATCAGTTGTACATTTTTGTGTTTGCCTGACCAGTTGCCCAGAATTTCTTTGGCCTCTGAGACAGCATCTTTTTGGTTCTTTCCTCATACGTCTTTGTGTCTCTGCTCTGTTTCTTTTGTTCTTCCATCCTCACCCCCCCAACAAAAATCCCAAAAAATGTTTTTTTCACTTTAATTAATTTTTAATTGTATATGTGCAACATCTGTTTTTGAGGCTATATTAAATAAAAACTGGATTAATAAGGCACCATTAGAAGCTCACTGATGTTACATGTTATATGTGGCTGTGGGGTTTTGCATCCCATCACGATGTTACTAAATTCAGTTTTCTGCCAATGTCAGCGGTGCTTAGACAGCTGCTGAAAGGGGAGATGCCCCATCTCTGCTGGAGCAGCCAAGTGAGTTAAGCATCTGTGTCCCTTGCTCTTGGATTCTGCTCCATGCAGGATTTTTTAAAAGAGAGCTCCGTTTGAGTGAAGATGCAGGAATTGTTTGGGTTTTAAAACCCATTTTGGGAATTATGAATCTTATTCATGCAATTGGATGGACTCCTAAAGAAGAGGAATTCCTGGCTGTGATGTTACTTTGGCCTCTTGCCATGATGTGTGTTTGTGTTGCACTTATTTAGTTGCCAGAGCCAGCCTGGAAAGAAGCTGAATGAATTTTGAAAGTTTCAAAATGCATTTATTTTATTAAAGAACATGCTGATTCCAGCGAGTTCTTTTGGGTTATTCTGGTTGGTTGGTTGATTTGGTTGGGGTTGTTTTGCTGGTTTTATTGGGATTTTTTGGTGTTAGTTTTGTTTGGTTTTTTACATTGGATAAGTGTTCAAATTGCTGCCATGAAGGCGTGGAGCAGCAAAATTAGCTTGAAAGCGCTACCTATTTCAGACTGCAGTTGAACTCTACCATAAGCCAGATTGCCTGCTGCAGCTATGCTGCAAAATTGTTATGCATTAGTATATCCTTGGCAAGCAGTTATTAAAAAACGATTTTGTGGGGGCTTATTAGACCATTTGAAGTAGCTTTTCCACCTTAGCGGAAAAGTCCTCAAAGTATTAAACAATGCCAGCACTTGAAGTTGATCATATGATGCAAGATGGCATTGGGTACCCAGAGAGCTGGTTGCAGCGTCAGAGTTTGTTCTTGTGAGCTTCCATCTCTCCTTTTAAGCAAATACTCAAAACTAGATGGAACTTACGTTAAGTTGTCCTGCTGAGTTGAAAACAATCTGTCTGAATGCACAAAAACATGGTAGCTATCAAAGTTATACCACTTCTATCAAATTAAAGTGAATTGAAACAAGTTGGATCAGCATGAAGTAATGCTGTCTGTAAAGAGTACTTTGCATTTCTATATCTTTTCACAGCCATAATTGAGAGAATAACAAGGGGAACTTCACTTAACAAAGCTCCTGTTAGCTTCCTCCTCTTGCCCTAAAGCAAACAAAGTAGTCAGGCTCCCAATTTGGAATTCATTGAATGAACCCAAATCACTTATGTGCTGTTTAGTTGTAGTGGCAGCAAGGCAAATAGATGTGAAAATATTAGCCAAACAAAAAGACAAAAACCTTGGCCCACTGGTAAGCATTTGGAAACTCAGTTAAAATGTTCATCAATAATTTGGGCTGCAGGATAAAGACATGTAGGAAGAAGCAAGCTGAAAGTAAAATGCCTCAGCTGTGAGATGTGTAAGAATACTTGTGATTAAAAATTCGGTTCTAGTGTTATCTCTTCCTTTCTGTTTCTGTTTCATTGCACCTTCAGTAAGTATTGAAAATCATGTTAACAAATAGCAAGAGTGTGAAGGAAAGCATCTTAAAGAAGAAAATTAATGATTGTATTAGCTTGATGATTGAGGCACTGTCCTGTGTTGCAGAGAAGGTATATCCAACAGGTGTTAGTGGGGACATAAGGTTTCATATTCAATAACGTTTAAAAAATCTGAGAAGTAGACTTCTGGCCAACTATAGCAGTTATTGTCAGATAAGACACATGTAGTAAGAGGCAGTCTTTACCTCAAAAGGCTTGCAGAGTGAGTACACCAGCCAGGCAGCCCCTGCAAAGAATTAAGCTTCATGCATTTGGAAGAGAGGATGAAGCACATTACCTGAAACCACAGTGTCTGCTTGGAAAAAGGATGTGAATTTGAGGCTGTGCTACTCTCAAGGATTTTCTGGAACAGGTTTATATCTAGTCCTGTTGGTCTTTGACAGACCTACATACTGGTGAAGAATAATTGTTCCTGTGTATCTTACATCCTTGAATAGGGATCCAGGGTTTAACAGAGAGTGTCCGGATGGATTGAGCCTTCCCACCACTACTTGGAGGTCTGATGTACTTTACTTTGAAATTGATAAATGTAGTGGTAGAGAATTGTTGCTGTGATATGAATTATTCCCGCTGTTATTAAATGATAAACATGACCACAGTGACCTACTCACTTTCTAAACTGGATTCCTTCTGTCCTTTAATCTTGGTAATGGCTTCATATTTGAACTACAAAATGTCATGGGTGAGCTGTGGACTTCTGAAGACCGGGACAGCAGAAAGAAATTGATAGATTGATACCGTATCATGTGTATCATAAAGTAAGGTAGTAAAAAGCCTCAGGAAATTATATTTCTTAAGTAATGCAATCAGAATTGCACTTAGACAGAGAAGATTGCTTTGTATTTACTAGCTGTGTTTACTGCATTTTCTAATGTGCCTAAGGAAACTTCGGGAAGTGGAAAATGGAGTTCTAGACCCAAATCCATACAGTTACTTTTGGGAGTAACAGCAAAATGAGTGAGCTTGATTTGCTACACAGCAGATGCCAGGATTATATGATGTGGAAGGAATTTTTTACTTTTAAACCCTTTCAGTGTGATGATACGCAGGGAAGAGGAAGGAGAGGCTGACATAAGTACCCTTATGTTTTTTTAACCTCTTCAGTGCTCTGAATCCAGAAACAGCAGTTGATTCATGTAAACACAGCCTGTCTGCATAGGTGGACTCTACCAAAACAATAATTAAATATACTGTATGTTTCTGGATTAGAGCTAAATGGGAACAGAAAATAATACTATTTATCCTGTGCTTTAAAACCACACTGCTATAAACAGAAAACGCAACAAGCAGAGAGAACTGAGTTTGCATGAAAATAGATGAAAAGTACAGTGTGTCTTTTTTGGTATTTTTGTATAATTTAAAACACAGTAGACTATAAAGCTTTTGATTATAGTCAGCTTGTAAGTCTGTTCTGCTACATTGTGCCGCATTTCAAAATAAAATGGACCAGCAGTTGTTTACAAGAGCTATAGACTTTCCAAGAGCAAGCTCATGGGAGGAGCACATGGTATTTGGCCAGTGGTCTTGCAATCCACTCAGTGTCATGTTGGGTTGATTCATAAAAGTTCCATTTGCAGAGGCATCCCAGTGAGCAGCTTCACCAAGAGAAGAAACATTTGAATGAACTTTTTTGTCTTTTGTACTGTCTTCAGTAAATGCCATTGACTGCTGCTATATTTAAAGAAAGTGACAAGAGTGTATCATAGCCTTTATTGAAATGAACGGGTGTTCTTTGCAAGCAGTGATCCTTCTGTTCAGGAGAGCTTTTCCATGTTAGCTGTGATAAGGTGAGGAAGCCATGCAGGTGAGGTTCAGCCCCAGGTGTTTGGGGTGGGATCACAGGGGATTGTTGGTGGCCTGTGGAGTGCAGACAGCCCACATGTGCTCCTGAAGGGCAGTGTCCTGCCTTGGCACCATGTCACTTTGGGATCTGCTTCATTGTGCAAAACTCATGCAAACAGAGAATTGTTCCCACTGCCCTGCTGACCCCACCTCCGCTTCCCACACACTGTGTTGGGGGGCTTGAAAGTTTCAGCTGGACAGGAGGGGAATGTGTTCTTCGCTAATTTAAGGAGGGTGAAAATACTTTCCTGCCAAAGGGAGAGAAGGAGGAGGAGGGTGGTGGGCTGCAGGAAAGGGGGGACAGTGTGAAACCTCAGGTGACAAGATCTTTGTGGTATTTCCCTTTTAGGCACTAATAAACTTCAGGATGACTTAATATGCAAAACCTGTTGAACCTGTTGGCAAGAACAGAGCCCCAGATCCTTGTTGCAGAGGGTTTGTTTGTTGCTACCAACTGCATTTCAATTGCCTAGTGATAGTGTTTGTTTTCTTGGAATTTGCTTTCTGGTGCAATGTTCCAGCAGTCCTGACAACAGCCCTGCATAGGTGGAGTTATGGGCACCCCACGAGCCCAGCCCTGCTGCCAGGAGGGTAACAGCAGAGGAGTGTCATGGCTTCAAAGGGGCTGAATGTGAGAAACGGGGGAAACTGCAGTCTCTTCCTACTCTCACTGGCAGGCATGGCTGGCGTTAAACCCATTGCTTTTATAGGAACAGGCTGACCTACTTATTAAGGCATTGTGTTTCAGTGTTCAGCTATGGCTGTCTGCCCCAGAAGGATTGTGTTTCCAACCCTGCTGAAACTCAGCCCCCAGCCATGTCCCAGCCTTCTGGGAAGTCTTGGACAGGGTGTGTTGGTGTGTCTGTCTGGTGTGAGGAGCTCTGGTACCAGAGCAATGGGCACCACAGCTTATCCCCATGCAAAAAGGGAAAAAGAACTGCTGAAAGAGCTGATACATGCCCAAGAGAAGCAGGAAGAAAGAAAGAAAATTGGAGAAGATGGTATTTAAATGTTATGAAAGGTTTTGAGCAGAAACTTGTTCTTGTGTTCGGTGGGATAGAATGGCAAGCCACTTCTGGCAATAGCTGTGGGTATGCTTGGGGTTTCTTAAAGGAACACTGTTTTGCCAGCTTGTGAAATTATTCAGAGGTGATTGTATTAGCTGCCCTTCCCTAGCCACATTCATAAAGCACAGGGAAGGGTTGGTTTGAGAAGAACAGATGCAAATGAGCAAGCTGGGAGACCACCGAATGTCTCTGTGAGGTCAGGGAGGAGCTCCCTCCACATTTGGTCAACTGGTGGCTCTGTGTTGATGTCAGATTTGTGCATCTCATGTCATGGAGATCATGGCATCAGCCATCATGGGAAGCAGTCCTGCAACTCTTTCCAACTGGGGCTTTGGACTACTACAGCAAATCCAGATTTCTGTGAGCAAGTGTCAAAAGTGTGGTGGTGGATAAGTTTGAGACAGAACTAAGAAATGTCCTTTCTGTGTCAGACCATTGCTTCTGCCTCTACTCTGGGGGCTTTTCGTTTTTTCAGAGCTGCTGGGTGTCATGTTGCTACACCACCAAGAAGTATCTGCTTCATCCATCTGTAACAGTGGACTTAGACTCTCTCTGCTACTCTGACTGGAATATATATGCTTACATGGCTTTAAAATAAAAAACAGATTTGTCACTCTGACAGGACTTCCCCAGCTGATTTAAAAGAAATTTTTCTGCTTTTTTTATAGACACTCTTACAAATATATCTATTAAGTTTCCATCCTGGAAAACTGAAATAGTTGTCCAAATAGTCAAAGCTTTCTGGGAGATTTCCTCCAGTTTTGCCCCTGAAAAGTTGTGATGTCCTTAAGTATTTGCCGTGTAGGCTTGACTTTAAGAACCACGAAAGGAGGAGTTCATGTAGACATGCTCAACCAGAGTGTTATCACAGATTTTGCAGAATTCACTTTCCTGCCTTTTGTGCTTTTTTCTAGTACCTTGTACTTACATGCATTCTCTTTTTCTTTGATGTACACATATACCCTTATCAAACTACTTAATCTAAAAGTTTTGAAAAAAAAAAGAGAGAATTCCTATGTTTAAAATCTTGAGAGGCGGTCTGCTATCATAATGATAGAGCTGTAGGATTATTACCCAGAGATACAAAATGACAGACATCACAGTTAATACTCATCAGCATCCTTTCTAGCAGTTTCAAACAGTCCCATCAGTAAAAAGCCTAAGCAAGCTATGCTGCATTATCATGATTGAGGACCAGATCATATTTGATATTGCTGGCTGACATAAGTAGAAAATAAAGTTTTCCCACTTCTAAAACTAACTTTACAAATAAGCTCTTCGTTACATTGCAAATACATCTTCACACTTTTGTTAAAATGCCCAGTACTGACATGAAAACCAAGCTCAAACACATTCCCAGATACTTTGCCTTGAAACTAGAAGGAAGGGTGCAGCTTACCTTCATCTCTGGTAAAGGAAGATGTAGCTCAGTGCAAACACAGCACTAAGAGATCGCGGATTTATGAATTCCAGGTCTTTTCCAGCTAGTGTCAGGTCTAGCAACATTGATTTTTAATCAGGCATAATTACCACTCTTAGTCTTCTTTGAAACAAGGGACTAATGACTTCTCCCCAGCCATTTCAAGGCTTTATACTATTTTCCATAACTGTATTATAGTTGTACAATGTAGCACTTGTTTTTTTACTCTAAGGAGTCCTGTACCTATTGGATCTGTGACTCTGCTGGAATTTCACTGACAATTTTGCATAAATAGAAACATCTTCATTAATATATTCCCAAAAGAATAATGTTTGTAGCTTTTATAACTAAAGCCTTACAATTCTGTTGTATATGCTATTAGCATGTTTGTTGTACTGGATGAAATGTTGTACCAGATTTATGAATAATTGTCTCTAAATCAGGGCATCAGGTGTTTGTAAGGGGAAGAGGATCCCTGTAATGTTTTCAGTTCTGTTCCTGGTTATGTGCAAGACAGCTGTTTGCTGTAAATGATGGCACTAAAATGAAAAATAAATGAAGGGTTATTTTGGTTTTGCATTTGCTTTTCTGGAGGTTTGCAACCCTTATCCTTTGAGATTTCCTCACATCCTGCTGGAGACAGGAAGGAGAGAAGCAGGGAGATGTGGATAGGAAGGGAAATCTTCAGCAGGCACACTGGGAAGCTCAGCAACTGTTCACCTTCTGGCTGTGCCAGGGAGGAGACGTGTGCATTGAGAGGGCCTCTGTACAGAGGGGTCGTGGGTCCATGTGGCACGCCCAGGAGAGGGCAGGCACTCATTAAAGATGAGTGCACAGACATGGGAAAGGGGCAAGGCAAATGTGTTTTCTCTGGCTTGTTTTGTTATAATCGATCTGATTACCCAACATTATTAAGATTCATTTGCCCAGACAGCCTGTGTTTTGCTCTCGACAGACACTCAGATCTGATGCACAGATCATGGTAGTAAATTGATTTTGCACTGGCAGAGGTAGTAAAAACTGTGCTGTACATATATGAAGTAGAGCTCTCTGAAAGGCCAGAGGTGCCTTTGTGCTGCACTGACGAGGATTGCAGAAACTGCTGCTTAAAATCAGTAAAACAGCTCTCTCTAGAGTTTGTTGGAATTTTGGAGTACAAAAGGGAATGTGGGGCTTTTTCTCTATTTGGTTGTAAGCACAAAGTTGACAAGATGACTAAATACTTAATAAAAGCAAGGTCCATGTTTCTTCATGGCAACTTTAGCCCTGCCATCCACTTGGCAGGAGCAAGGACTGTTCCTTCCCACCAGAGACACGGCTGCCTGGTATCAGGAGCTGTTTGGTGGGCTGCAAAGAAATGAGATCTAGCACCATTTAAAAGGTGTTTTTTTTCCTCTAGCCTCACTGTATGCCCATGAGAATTGTGCAGAATATGCTTATGATTGTCGTTAATGAAAGCACTAGTCCTTTATGAAACTGTCCTGAGCTATAGCTAAGCTACCCAGCTGTTCTGGCCCGGGGATGAGCCCTGCAGGATGCTGCTGCTCTGATCCTCTTCCATGGATGTTACTCATTCTCTGGTTTATATATACATCTAAGTGTTTTCCTGGGTTACAGAGACAACTCTCACTATTTTCTGGATGAAGTTTCATTTCATTTATTTTTTAAATTTTTTTGTGTCCCACAACTTAATTTAGGCATGGCCTGTACACATGACTGGTTGGGTCCTTGTTCAGCATAAAGAGAAGGGGATGAGAGCTTGTTAGCTTACCCACTCTGTTTTGTGGAGTAAATACACTTTATACCTTCCAGCTGATGAGCTGAAATACCTCTGCTTTACTTGTACATAACTACAAACAGAAAATAATCTCCTCTCTCAGGTCTGACTTTCCTTGAGAATTAGCCCTAACACACCTTCATGTATCCACTGTCCTCCTGGGGAAAAACCACCTAATCTAGAATTGGAGGACATGCCTGGGTTGGCTGTATGGCATGGAGTAGAGTCCCAGCAGACTGCATACGTTCCTGTCTGTATACCTGCTAATTTGTCATGCTTATCCTGTGGTTTTTTAGCAGATTTCTGGTGACAGTTCTAGCTGTTCTTCCTTCATCCACACCTGGAAACCCAGGACTGCCCAGCATACACCAAAATGGGAACTGTAGGGCTTGTAGCCAATTTTCCCAGCCTTTCCCAAGTTCATGGAGAAGTCCCTGTGTATAGACCTGCCTAAGATGTGGGCCAGTGTCCTTTTCTCTGGTTCTCCCACTCCCTCATGTACAAGACTCTGCCTGCTGGCACCTCTCTGCACCTTCCTGCCTGGATCTGCTCTGCTGTCTTGTAAAGGAAAGCAGAAGAGGGAAGGTGAGTTTGAAGAGGGATGGAGTAAGCATGGAGTGCCGAAGGAGAGGTGACACCACTTGCGAGCCAGGTCTCACAGAGTTTGCTCACGGACTTTTCTTCATGAGTGCCATGGCTCCAGTGCTACTGGAGTAGCTCTTGGCCAGCTCCTCTTCATTGCACCAGGAGTCTTCCTTACACGCTTAAGGCTGCTGCCAGAGCTCAGGCTGGCAGCATATGAGAACTGTGGGCTCACATCACCATTCTGCATTGTTATGAGGCTCCAGCTCAGCAATTGTCTCCTCCAAGTGCAAACACCCTGGGATCTTCAGTTGTCCTGCCTGAGTTGAGCAGCTCAGAGCACAGAGCATATTGGAAGCTGACAGACATGGATTCTCTGTGTCCATAGCACAGCCCCTAAGCCTATTGAAGTCACCTCTGACACAAAGTGGTGCAAGGTCTGGTCCTGGAATGTCAGACATCATCCTGTGCTTCTGCAAGTTTATGTAGATAAGCCTTTGTGCAAACAGGTTTTCACTGGCATAGTTTCTTCATGACTGTGTTTTGTGCTCTTTCCCTCTCTGTCATAGTTTTGCAGAGAGCTTACCTGCCCTAGAGAAGCAGTTTGGAAGGCAGCTTCCAAAGAGTCCCTTCCCCTGCGTCAAGTTGTGAGCAGCAACACACTGTAAATACTTCTGAAACTTCACATGCAGGCTTTTTGCTTTGTTTCAGCTCCTGTTAGAAGAGCTTACTAGAAGTATTCTGATTGCCAGTCTTGTCTTCAGCCAGTGTTGCTTTACTGAAATTATCTTTAAACTTATAAGTTCTTCTACCTAGCTTTTTACCCCTGCATCTCATGGTTGCCTCATATTGATAGTCTTACTTCCTATCTATTCCTATTTGTTTTGCTTAACTGAGAAAGCCAAGCTCTCTGCTTTATGTCTTAAAGTCAGTTTCCATGTTGGTTCAGTTGTCCAGCTTGGTTTTTGTAAGGTTTTGTGGTTTTCTTTTCAAAAAGTGCATCTTCCTGGCTTTTCTCCAGATACAGGTTTGATCTAGGTCTTGGTGCAGTAACTTACAGAAACTGCAGCTTTTCCCAGGCTGAGGTATAGAGTTTCTCAGTCCAGTCTGTTTTCCAGAGGGTCCACAGGAAGCATTTAGTTCATCAGAACTTGCTCTTCCAAAATAATAGCTATTAAACAATATTAGGCTTGCTGTTATCTTTCCCACTTAATCTAAACTGAATCACTTCATGGTCCCCCATTCCAGAGTCATCCTCATTATTTAACATAAAGAGCAGAATAGAATCTATTCTTGTTCTTTCAGCAACATGGATAAAGAAACTTGTCAGCTGTCACATCCAGGAATAACTGGTCTTACCATGTTAATAGCATTTGTTCTCCAATCTGTACTGTGAAGTTAGTCTCCCTTGTTGACGTAATTCCCATTTCTTTAATGATGCAGAGCTGTATCCAGATCTATATCTGGAGTAAGAAGTCAAGAGCAGACCCAGAGTCTCTCTCTTAGAAATCTTCTTTGACCATCTGTCCACAGCATTTTCAAACATTTTCTTCTTTATTCTATTCCTGAAGTCTGCTTTTCTTTATTGCATAACAGTATCCTACCATATAAGACCTGTATTTTCTTTGAAAAGCACAGACCTTTTGACACCTGTTTCACTAATAATTGCTGTTTCACCCTGTTTGTGAATTTTTCTGTAATAGCAATAGTGCTTTGAGTTCCTCTTCCATTATGGCAGTCTGCCTGTGTTATTAGCACACAGCTATTTTAGCTGCTGGATTCTTTGTTCATCTTTTCTGTGCTTATTTTGGTTTTAGACTGCATTTGGCTCTTATGCTATATACAGTGCTTTCATTGGCAGTGTCACATGCCTGACCTTTTTCTCATCATTAACAGCACCATTTATTTCTTCAAATCCCTGAAATACGCTTCTCACTGTTGTTTTCATGTTTATCTGATATTTGCCCCTTTGCTTTCTGGATCCTGAAGCCAGTGGGGAATTTACGTTCACCTCCCCAGGCCTTCCCTTGCTTTGTTCTTGGTGTGGATTGTGCCATGGTCGTTCCAACAGTTAGGATATTTGGGTGAAGCCCTCCTGAAGACTCATCTTGTGATGAAGGTACCTAGAAGCCACCTTTTACTGCAGAACTGCAGGAAACTGTAGTGGTTGAGGGAAGCAAGGGGGCTGTAGGCATTTCCTCAAGAGTCACTCAGGCTAAGGGAAGTGCATCGGGTCTTTTCCAGCTGGCATGTCCTGTGCTTGCTGGACTGAAAGAGGTACTTGGTTCTCAAGGCCTGATGGGCACAAACGTATTTTGAAATAGGAATGAGAAGGAAATGAGTGCTTAGAAAAACACTGGTATGAGACAATACAAGGTATGGTTTATTTGGTCTTAAATGGTCAGAGTTTTGTAGGGGACTGCCTCCTGGTCACAATTTTATAGGGACTTCTTCTGCCAGCCATGCACTTTGCTGGAAAGGAGACCTATTGTTGGCAGCAGGGGCATTATGAAAGCTTGAGCAATGATGACCTTGATGTCCCAGAGATAACACACATCTGCATAACTGGGTTCAAAGAGCATGTGTGTTTATGTGTATGTGTATTCTTCAGTCAAAAAAAAAACCAAAAAACATTTGCAACCTGTAAGACTGCAAGGAGTTACAGCCCTCACAATCACGTCTTCTACTGTAGAAGCTGAGGCTGCAGCAACCAGTTAAGAAGATGGTTGAAACTCCTGATCAAAAACTAGGTAAGTAAGTGATGCAACAGCAAATTGTTTCTCTCTTGTGTGCTAGCTCACTGGCCAGTGTTTTCTCTAGCTGATGTTCTCTGTTCGGTACTCCAAGCTGGACGGGCTGGATGGAGTCAAAAAACTTTACTGTTGCCTTCATGGCTGGTAAATTTTATTTTCACGTCCTTCTGCACTGAAAGTTAATCTTGACAGTAATGTGCATCAAAATGAAAAAACAGCTTTAAAATAAAGGAACAAAACCAAAGCAAAAATCTCCACCCTGCTTTTAAGGAGAGTATGTGCTATAATGCATCATCTTCATGTGTAAGATGTGTATCTCGTCTCTCTTTATTCAGGTGTCTCTTAAAATATTTTTATTTTGCACTGGTAAAATGACTATCAGTATTGTGAGTCTGTCTTTTAACAGTTAAATTATCTTAATCTTTACTCCTGAGATGAAAAATTAGGGTGCTTTGGTTTCCCACAGCTTTCTGAATGATAGATGAACCTCTTTGAGTTAGTGCATGTATAAGACTTACCGTAACTCTTTCTACTATCATTCTTTTTATTAAAGCTAGTATTTTTAGCAAGAATATGTTGTAACTGTATGTTTGGTTTACAGTTTTTCTGCTGATAAAATGGTATTGTTAGAAAATGGAAATCGTATGTGTTGCTTCATGACAATACAAATGTAATAAAATAGAGGAGCAGGAAGAAGGTTTCTTGTAGAAATGTTCTGTATTTTTTAAAATTAGACCTCTTATAATACTTGTGGCATAGCTTACTTGGCAGTGCTCGAAATGAGCTTAAATAGGAAAAATTATTACTTAATTTAGACCTGTGCCTTTCTTCTTCTGTGTCTCATACTAGATCTGTTTAAAGTAGTGGCAGATGCTCCACTGTAACTTGGCATTGCTAATGAAATTGCTTCCTCCTGGCCTCTATTGTATAACTTCCAGAATTATCATGCTTGGTCTTTCGTGCACTGTTGTTGAGATATGAATATAATTTCTTGTTTCTTCCCAAGATCTTGGTTCTGACTCCTACTGGTTTACTGTATGCTTCCACAAGTATTCTGTTTATTTTAAGAGAACTTCTCAACCTTATTTAAATATTTCAGAAGTGGACTCAGTGGCATCCCACACCAAGGAGTTTGACAGAGTTACAGTACTTACAATTCTCTTCAGGTATTTCTTTCTGTCTTGCAAATTGCAACTTTATTTTAACAGCTATATTCTTATTTCATCATAAGGCAAAATAAATTAAAAATAGAAAAGAAAAAAAAACACAAATGGGAGAAAAAGCCTCCAGTCTGTTCATTATTCTCTGTGTCTTTGACCTGACTCATACCAAGATTAACCATCATGATGTGGGAAGGGAAAAGGCATGTCTGTTGTCACACAAGTTAAACAGGAGCAAGCTGCTATTTGCTCTGTTGCAGTTTAATAAGCCTGAAGGTAAAAGATGGAAGACAATGTTGCTTTTGCACCATTTTACTACTGATGAAAATTGAAAATACCAAATAATCAAATAACAAGAACAGTGTAGGAATGGGCTGTGGTAGAAAGTGAGGCAGGGAGGGAGTTAAAAGGCTGATTTGTAGACAAGGGATAATCTGAACTTCTGTCTTTTGAGTACAATGGCACTAGGTTTTAGGCATTCCATCTACACTAGGAACGTATAAATGGGGAAGAGCAGTGGAGGATGCTGAGGCAGAAGTAAAATGGGCCAAAAACTAGCATACTGAATGGTAAAGTGAAATACTTTACAAAAGTAGTTCTATTTTAGATGTAGTAACTTTAAATTAAAAGATCTTATAAATTCCTTCCTGATGAGATAAAATAGCTATGGTTGTAGTGTACAGATGGTGCAGTTTATTTACTAACTACATTTTTTACGTCAGTTGGCTGTAACATTTTATTAATACCTAAGTATGCATTTTAAGTGCCTCTCTCTAGGCATCTGTGCTGGAAAATTTAGGCCATGGTTGCTTTGAACTGCTTTAGCTGCTATTTTCTTTAAAACCTTACAGTATGGCTGTAAAGATAAATATCCTTTTGCACAACCATGAGGGCACTATGTTACCCTAATTTTTATTTAATTGTAAGGGGATAGATTTAAAGGGTTTGATAAAATCAGATCAAAGTATAAAATAATATTAAAATAATATTAATTACTATTAATCACTTTCTCTCTCTATAAAATGAACTCTGATCAGAGATCACAACATATAAAAGAACAGCTGTCACATCTGACTTTCTCAGACCGATTTTAATTATTTTTTGTGAATTCTAGAATAAAGATTCTGCTACCTGAGGGCTATTCTCTGCATTGCTTGTATGTAATCTCATGCTAAATATGTCATGCCTACCATTTCTTCACTTCACATGTCTGTGCAAGACAGATTCTGATCTATATAGGTAACATGCAAAGTAGTGTTTGGCTCAAAGTACATCTTGACAATATGCATAGATGTAATTCCACAGAGTGATAAATTGTAGGTTATTTTTTCACTGAAAGAACTAGGTGCTGTTTACAGATTTGGTGTTCACTGCTTAGGACTCCGCTGACAAGGTGCGTGAATCTAAAATGCAGCAAACAGAACTGCCATGAGTTTCGTACCACCGCTGGTATCATCTTCATGGAAAGAAGTTTTGTGTTTGAGAGCAATGCTGGTCAGAACACCAGCAGGCTCACACTGCAAGGGGAGGTACTGCAGCTGTAGTAGAATTCCAGCCCCTTGATGCCTTGCATACCTTACAAGATCTTGTAAGTGCTTAGGGTTTCTTCCAGGTCCTTTCTGTTACCTTGTGGTGGACCCTTGATGTACGAGGGGCCAAGCACTGAAACTTCTAACTGTAGTGTGAAGCACCAAATGTATAGCTAGACTGCAGGTGTTCGTTAGGAAGAACTGTGGCTGCTGGTGGTTTTTGTCATTATTTTCTTATCACTCTCCAGTGCTGCCTGTTTGAGACTTTGACATACTCTTACTTCTTTGTACAACACCTGTGATCCTTCCTTTTCTTCCTTATTCATTTCCTCTTTCACAGGGAATGCTGAACATCTGCTTTCCACTGACAAAGAATTAACAGTTCATGTATGCAGTCAGTTCACCATTTACTTGAATTAGCAAAAAAAGAAACCAAAATGCATTCATTTAAATACTTAATTTTCTATATTCCAAAATTTGTATGTAGTTATTTTTAACCTGGTTTCCTAGGGAAAGATGTTCCTGCAATCATGTTTCACTAACCACCTACTGTTAATAGCTTCAGGAGCTTTTGTGTTGATCAAAGACTTCAGGTAGGGCAGAGATCTCAGTTCTGAAATCCACAGCTTCATGAACACAGGCTGGGTAGAAGGGACGAGATCCAGTTATCAACTGGTGGGGATGCAGCAGTAAGCAAGGTCAGGCCTTACAGCTACAAATGACAGTATCCACATGGAAGAGATTTCAGAAGGACGGCAATGGGGAAAGGGCCATCAGTGTGGGGACACTAGTGGGGACCAGTGCCCGCCAAAGCCAGAAGTGCCAGTCCCAGCAAAGGTGCCCTTCAGTCCCATGACTTTGGTGCTGCTCCTCATGGCTACTTCTTGGCTCTTCTTGGCTCTTCTTGACACACTGCTCATGAGAATGCCTCCAAATTGATAAAAATGATGCAAAAGAATGTGCCGGCTTTTCAATCTGCCTCTTTGTGTGGACTCAGACACCTTGCCCTCGGCCTTTGTCTCACTTGTGCACCAGTTGCTCCTTTTCCTTTTTCCTTGCAGTAGGAAAACCCAAAGCACATTTTCCTGGATCCTACTGACACCACCGTTCACGCATGCCTCTAAGCTCTCTTACCTCTCTGCCAAGGCATTATGGAATAGCTGTCTGGTCTCTTCAAGAATGTACCAAAAGAAACAGAGCACCATAGCAGGCATGGATGGGCTTGAGACATGGCCATTCTTCGGGAGACAGCTGCTGCAGATGCAGACCTGTGTCATAAGCAGCTCGTGTTCATGTCTTACGTCATTGCAGAAACACTGTGGTACCGTTAGTGGTCCAAAGGCTAAGAACGCACCTTTCTACAGAAACTGGTTGCATCAATTTTATCTCAAATCACAGGGTTTGTTACACGAACAAAACCCAAAGTCATCAGGAAATGTGCTTTTCCTAGTGGTGGTCTTTCATTCTTTCAGCAGCAAAATTCACATTAAACTGGAGTGTCATCCACTGAAATGAAATTTAGGAACAGCCAATAAACCAGTGCTGAAGTTGGCTGTATAAATTATGATACACTAAATTCAAATTCTAACAATCTCCTGATTTTATTGTATGAAAAAGAGGGAAGAATTCTGGTTTGGTTTGTCTTTATTTCTCAGGCTTGTTTGCTCTTTTGTCTTGCTTTTTGACATCATATGGATTATTCCTCTTTAGTTTGAAAGCACGCACTTGTTGTGTGGTGTGTGGATCCAATCTTGCAACATGGCACATATTTGGGAATGAAGCTGTTGGGAAATGGCACTTTCAGCATACATAATTGCAGCAGGAATGCTGCTTATGAGGTATCTTCATATGTTCATCTTGAAGATGAACATAAGTTGGTAACGCTGCTTTTTCTTTGGAAAATGTTGACCTGTCCAGAAGACACACAGTGCCTTTTTATACTTTTATACTAAGTCTGCTGCTGTATCAGTTTGACACCCACTACACTGTTTCTTTGTTTCCTATTTTAGTAATTAAATAATAGAGTAGTAGCCTTTAAAAGAGTGTTTGCAGCTATTCACAGAAAAGTAGTACATACTTAGACTAATAAAAAGTCCAGTTTTTTTATTTCTGCAGTCAAGTGAATTCCTGTTTGGCTTAAGCAGATTTTGAAATCCTGTCTACGTCATTTGTATTGTTAATAAATTACAGGGCTTTATACCACATCACATTACTGGGAATAGATTTGAAATATATAAAGATCAAAAATACAGATATTTTTAACAGTGGTAAGTAATTTTCTGTCGTAATAGCCAAAATAAAGTGCCATGAAGCTATCAGTAGTAAATTAATTTTTTTAGTATGTAATTTGGTATAAATACTGACAAGCTGAAAAAACCCCCAACTCCAAACAACAAATGCATACTCATTAGTCATTCAGTTTAGCAGCACAGAGGCAGCAGTCAGCCAGGGTGTGCGTTTTTATGTCTGCTTCAATTGCACACTTCATTTATTTGGACATGGCATAGGCGGCTTTCTCTGTCACACGACATCACTGCACGATTAGCAAGTTGCGCCCTAGGGCAGCTGGGATGCTTTGCTGGGGCAGATGTTCTTTTCAGCTTATTCAGTGGCCGTTGTGGGGTTGTTTACTGTTGTCATAGATACCTGCATTTCCATAGCAGCCGAGCTGTTGTGTGTGAAGCAAGTGAATATAGTTATAAAAGGATCATATTTTGTTCTGTCTCTGTAACTTACCATCTGTCAGTTGACTGTTCGTGATGGATTCAGAAACCAATTTAAGAATAACAGCAGCCAGCTGATGATTTTTGCTTATATTAAAGTGGCAGTGGTCAAGGATGCAAATAAGTTGGCACTTCAGTGAAATGTTAGTTTATCTTTTTTTGTTTCTTAATTGCAGCAGTTTGTCTTCCAATACTTTTTCAAAGTTTGAAATCTTTCTTGACAAATAGAAATGATGAAGTGTCATCTTCTATACTTGCTCAGGTATTCCTTGTGCTTTCCCATTCCTCAGCTCTCAGCTCATCCCTCTCTGTTGCTTCAAAATTGTGATGTTGCACCTGCTTTCACAGATCTTTTGTAATGAAATCTAACTAGTCTCTACAGAATTGAACAGGGAGTTGGTGAGGCTAACAGCAAAGGTATCATGCACACACAAGCACAAGTATGGCTTGGTGACATAGATCACTGCTCTGTTTAATAGTAGCAATGGGATCACATGCAAGTTTGGGGATAAATTTAATGTGCAGTCAGCAAGCCCGCTGAATAGTGAACTCTCATACCTTTTCACTCAGAGACGTGGTCAAACCTGTAGTTTAACAATGGGGGTGAGACGATCAGCCCAGTTGTAAGTAATGTATTTATTGGTTGATTTTTCCAGATCCTGACATTGATGCTGCCACTGCCATGATGCTTTTGAATACTCCCCCTGAGATACAAGCAGGTTGTGAGTAGATATTTCTATAGCATATAGCAACATAGACGTATAAAATTAATATTCTCTTTTATAAGTATACAGCATACCAGATAAAAAGGATGTAATAAAGAAATATAACTTCCCTTGAAGACCCTTGCACTTCCTTGACCTTACATGAGTATAATTTTGTGGTTCATATGACATTCTTTGTTACATGAATAATATTAATCCATGATCTCTAATGTAAAAGAGAGGTTATTGTTATTCATGACGTACACTTAAATGAATAACATGCTATTATCCATACTCATAGAAAGACCTGGGGCAGCAGCCAGGAGAAAGGCGGGGAAAGAGAGAGAGCAAGAGAGTGAAGAGTACATGGCATATGGTTCTGTTTTCATTTTGTTTTGATTTGACTCCTATCGTGTAAGTTACCACAGCCATCTGGATACTTTCCATTCACTTGGGCACTGTTTCAGCTCCTTCCTTGCACACATCCTGCCCATTTTGGTTTTTTTTTGCTTTGACTGATGCAAGGCGGAACACAGGCAACAAGAAGCAAAGAGAGGTCTCATTTCCTGCCAGTACTGTCCTCCCTGTTCTGTGACCAGACCTAAGTTTTAATGCTGTGTATTAACAGAGCACTGAAGAGGCCTGGACCCCCACTGTACTGGGCAGTGCAAATACTGCAAGAACCATCCTGCCCCATAGAGTTTGTAGTGATGATATTACAGGAATCCATAGTGGAATACAGCTGCACAAAAACAGGGAATACAAGAAAACAAATCACTATTCAGCAAGCATGGTAGTAATGCCAAGTGACAGGCAGCTCTAAAAAATAAAGGCAGAAGTTAAAATAGAAACCATTACCAAGACTGTCTAGCATCACTGCTATTGTTCTAGCCTGGGCAACCAGCTCCAAATTCCAGGGGAAGCCTTGATTTGCACTTTGATACTCTGCCTGGGGAAGAGAGTCTACTATCATCAAAGCATTTCCCATGCAGCTGAGGAAAGCTATTGTCAGCCTGCTTTGTGACCTTGCCAGAGGAATGCTTCTTGAGAAGCTTCTCTCAGGAGAGCATCATGTACAAGAAACTGTTCTGGAAAGAGAAGAGTGGTCCTTACCTCCTCTCCTAGGCAGCTTTCAGGAACTGTGCATGGTTAAAGGGCGAGCAATCCTTGCTGTGTGTAGGTAGGAAAAAGGAAAAATTTTATTGGGAAGAGGAGGTTACGCTTGGGCATAGTGGGAAGAATAAACTGAGACAGTTTCCAAAAGATTGCATATTTAAAGAAGCCATATTTGTGAGGTAGGAAAAAGGGGGAAAGGAATTGGTAAGAATATAAGTGCAGTGGTAAAAGAGTGTGTGGGAGAGCGAAGGGGACGTGAAGAGTATGTGCATGGAAAAGGATGGAGAAAACACAGAGTAATATGAGCTCCTGGAGGAACTGGAGAATGGGAGAGGACTGCAGACAAGAACAGGAGGAGATCCATAGTACTAGATATGTAATAGACATGCTGCAGATTTTTGTCATGTGCATGTGTTTGCCAACATTGCAGTGCAAGTGATTTGAAGATTGTCATTTCGTAGACATTACAGTTGGATAATTTTGGCTTACTACTGTTGTATGTTGTAGAGGTCACTTTGAGGAAGGAAATTCTAGCCTCCTATGAGTTTGGCATATCTTCCCATCCTGTGTCACCTTCCCAGTGGGCTCTTGGTGTGAGGATGTCAAAAGTGACAGGGAGATGAAAGCAAAAGGATGGCTTCTCATTGACACTGCTCCCTCCTTGATATCCACAAGTAACAAGACCTTCTTCTGTGTCCTTCAGCTCAAATGCAGGGTCTGCTCAGAAGTTCATGGGTCTTTCAGACACTGATAGAATTGCCAGGAGAAAAGGCCAGAAGTTTTTTTCGTAACCTCAGAGGCCCTCTAAATTACAAAGAAGTATTTTGGCAGGTGTGTGAATGAGTACCTTGAAGAAGTAAAGCAGCCTGTCCTGTCAATTGCAGTTGGGTCTCACTTATGTGCCATGTTAGGAAAACCTTAGGCAGCTTAAAACAAATTAATTGCTACTTTACTTTAAGAAGCAATTGCATGAAAAACAGTCATACTTAAAATCAGTTTTCAAATAAAAGGCAGGTTTGGCTATAAAAGTTTCACTGCAATGTTGAGCATCATCTGGAAGCTCACAGTTCATTCTCTGTTCTGTCAGTGGCTGTAGTGGTCTGTAAATCAAGGTGGGAATTACCAGGGCAGTAAGTGTGCTGATACCATTTGATCCGTTGAAGACTGAGAGTTCTGTTCCTGGTGTCAGACTGTGGTGTCAAGTATGTGCATAAAGGCTGCAAAATGCCCCATCTTCTGAAGGCAGGACTTGGAGAGCGAAGGACATAGTTTGCAGTTTGGCCACAGGTTTTAGTACCTGTATGAAACCCTCTTTTGGTCTGAGAGTCTGACTCCGAACATGCCACTTACTGACACAACAAAGAGTCAGCTGGAGGCAGAACCTGGGGTCATTTCACCTTATAACAACTTTACAACTCAGAATGCTTAAAACTCTGGTCTGTTAACACCTTTACCTGTCCTACAGACATTTAACCATTGTAGTGACAAGTGGGTACCTCCAAGGCAGATTGTGACAGAATATGGATTAATTTTCTGTGGATGGGTACATGCATTGGGTTTTGAATTTGAAGACATATTGGATTAAAAGCTGCTTTTCGAGTGGTGTAAAAATCTATGTTCATCTAGGCAGTGTGGGTACTAAAAGCATTTTTAGATTGAAGTTAGCTCCAGCAATTATTCGAAGTCTTAATTGAAATTTATATCTTATTGAAATTTATACTGTTAATATGATCTGTCAGAAGAGAATCCCATCTCAGTGGTATTAGAAAATCCAGAGTAAACTATTCCTGCTTTGTAAGAGATTGATTAATTTAGCTTTACGGTTTAAAATGACAATTTAAAATTCCACACCAATGTGTGAAACACTGCTAACAATCACAGATTAACTCTAAAATCACTTTTTGCTTTTGTATGAAATCTTGAAATGGTGTCTGACAGACATTGCTTACCATTTACCCCAATTCTATCATCCTTTAGTTTTCATTCAGAAAAACAAAAAGGCATAGTAAAAGAGTAAAATACTGTTATTAGGATTATTTTGTGTTTGTGTAGGTTTTACTGTATAGGCTCATAAAACTGATTGTTCACCTTGCTGCTGAAGGTTAGCAATATGCAAATATGGTTAGAGTGTTAACATCAGGAATAATTTTCTCAATTAACACTTTGCAGTATATTCACAGACCAAATACTTACGGATTGCAACTAAAGGCAGAAGTTCAAAGTAGCCAGCTGTGTACAAGTTTCTACTGAAACCTGCAATCCAGCTGGCACCAGGAGTTAAAGCATGCAAGATACTGTGATATGCTAAGAGGAGGCATGTAGGAACATAGATTAAATACTTTTTGCTTCTGTTTATTGAAGTCTTTGTGTTTCATCAGGTTTTATAGGCTTGAGTTTGAAAGGAAACAGCAATTGAAACACCTGTTTCCTTTAGAAGCAGCTCTCACAAGTTACAAATACTTGGAATTTTTATTAGTAGTCAGTACATGAATATTAATTCCAAAATATTTGACTCGCATTGAAAACTGTATTTTGATCTGCAAGGCACTGAGTAGTCTGGGCCATCTTAGGAAAGTTGCATTTATGGGCGTGTTTCCCTCATGTGAATCTAATTTAGAGAGAGGACAGAAGAAAAGAGGATGGTGAACAAATGGTAGAGCTCAGTTTAGAACTCATGGGTACTAAATCAGGAAGTCCATGAGTTAGTTTTCTACACTTGCTTTTTTGTACGGAAGTTTTTCAGCACTTCAATTCTTACCAATGTCTTAAAAGTGAGTATTACTACCTGTCATTCCTGCATAGTATTCCCTGCTCCTAAGAGTGTGGCGTCCTGGGCATGTCATTGAGTCTTGCCAAACCGTGATGTTTTGCCATGATTAAAATGGAGATAGGTTTTGGTGTTTTTGCAGGGAAGCATGTAAGTAGCAACACCTTCTTAATTGGTGAGGTCATTCTGAACTTTGAGCCACTTGCTCTTCTGGAGGGATGAGTAAAGAAGGGACTGTGTTAGTGTATGGCTGCTACTGCTAGTGAACAGTGCTGTGGGCAGAGGGATTATCCTGGAAATACTGATTTAATTTAAGAAGCCTCTTGGTGCTATTACACATAGCTTCAAATTCATGCATAGTCCTTTGCCCATTGCTATATAATTTGTGAATTGCACATAAATGCCAGTACATTGCTCAACCTAAAGTTTAGTTCTGCAAACAGCTATTAAATGGTGCTCACAGAAAGGTTTTGGGTAGAAACCAGGAAACTGAGAGTCTTCCCAGCTCTGACATCCATCTTTTGGTTTCAGTACTGCTCATCACTACTTGGTTGGGTTGACTAGAAAGGGGTGGCCTTCAGAAAACTTAGCAACACAGGTTTTGTGGGTGGTTCCTCAGAGGAGACTGAAGTGCTCTGGTAGAGATGTTTAGGAAGATACGAGCGCGGAGTTTTGCTGAGTGCTTCTTAAAATGCAGGTTTTCCAGGGTTGAAACCTCTGATTTGGAAGTCTTTACTAGTCTTGGTCTCCAAACATATAAAACCCAGACTAGATACATATATTGTAAGTTTGGTGGGAGGAAAAGTAATTCCCTAAAGAGATCTATTTTGCCTCTATACTTCTAACATTGTACCCCAGTGAAATTCACTTTTTAAACTAATGCACGTGGATAGTATATGAGCAAGATACATATACAGGAATCAAGACCCAAAAAAATTGCCTTAATGACAGTCAGAAATTCTCCAAATAGGATAAAATAGAACATGCTGTTTTGTTGGGACATTTTTATTGTACGTGAAACTTGATAGCTATAATGTTCTATTTGTACTGCTTATGGACAAGTCACTGGCTATAACTGAGACAACTTCCAGCCTAACTTTGAGTATCAGAAAACAATAAATCATTGAGAGTAAAATGTTTCATAAAGCTATTTTTGCTGACAATTTTGTATCAAAGCAAAAACCTAGGAAAAGACATTATTTCATCATGTTTAAACTTGCTATTGCTGGGTTTTGGTTGGGATTTTGTTTTGGTTTGTTTTACTTTGGTGTTTAATATTAAGCCATTGAAGGGATGAAATAAATTTGGAAAGAAAGCTTACTTTTATGAAATACTTCCTACTTCTTTCTCTGTACTCCTCATAATATTTTTAGAAAAAGTATGAGTGTGATAGGATTATCAGGATACATTTGTCTCCCCCACCTCAATTTTTGTTTAGAATAAATGGCTTGTTGGATGCATCCTAGATTCACAGTTTGTAAGGGCTACAGAGTATGGAATTTAAGAGCTATAAAATTGTCTTTGTAAAATACAAGTTGGGCAGATGTTATTGAATTTGTGTCTGGGATAAGATAGCTGAATAAAGTTAGGGATTTGGCAGAAAACATTTGCCTTTGGCAACTTCTAATGTCCCATCCACTATACATCATCAGCAGTTTCCTACTTTCAGTTCTTGTATCCTGATATAAAGAATTCTGCTAAACACTGTACTGAGGGAAAGCTGGCAGAAAAGAGCTGAAGCTGACAGCTATTAGCCAAAACTCAGTACCTCTTGTCTATAATGATTTCTTCTGTGCTACAAAAGCTGGGTCAGGGAAGAGAGCCCTGCGATCGATGCACGTGCCATATGATGACAGAAGAAGCAAAGAACCACTGTATCCCTACAGGATATACTCACACATTCCACTTATTTAAAATCCATCAAATTAAAATAAATACTATTCATTCTTCCTAAGTATTGGCTACCTTGAGCTAGACAGTTTAATGAAGTGTATGTTTGTTTCCCAGATCACACAAAGAAAATGTTTTTTACCCAGTTCATTGTCATGATTGACATCTCGCTCCTTGATTATACTTCATTTATCTTTCACATGTCAACATTTAACCAAGACATTAATTTCATTTTTTAGTGAGCTGTTGGGGTGTCAGTGTGTCTGGTGACTATCCATTACTTCCTCCTTCTTTTGCACTTCAGTTTTACCAAATAGCTACATGGCTTGATTGACAATCAAATCTGCAGGGAAGGACCCAGTCTGACACGGGTTTTCTGACACTGTTGTGAAGATCTTGGATGAGTTGGTTGTCTCAACCAGCATGGGACTTGATTCACCTGCACACACCTGCAAGTAAGAGATCATGGGTGCCGTCTGTTGAGAGATATGATGAAAGATGTCTATAGCTGGAATAGTCTGCTCAGCTCATGTGCACACAAGAGTATGCTCTGGATTAAAATAGTCCTGCACTGGCTGTGATCATGTAGCCCTCTACTTACTTTCCACCTACAGACCCTGAGTACAGACTACAAAACAACACTGGATTTTTGAAGGGCTTCTGTTGGATTCTTTTAACACTATGTGAACATAGTACCTTGCTGGGTTCAGATTATGGTATGTTCTCTTACATGTCATTCACTTTATTGTCTCTGAAACTACAGCATGAAAGTTCACTATAAAAGGAGGATTTTTTTTTTTCCCCTTGGAAAATTTTGGAGGTGTAGTCTTGATTTTTGAAATTGGGTGCATTGCTTCACTCCAGAGTTAGCCAGTGGAGACTTAGCTGGCTGAGTCTACTCAGGTTGTGAAATTCCAGCAGAACAGCATAAGATCCAAAAATAATTTCCCCATTCATGCAGCAGATTATGGGCAGATTCTCAGTACACAGTTTACTCCAATGAAAGTGTTTCCTGGATTTAAGTTTCCTGAGAGCAGAGTAGACCCTTGAAAACATAGCAGTGATAAAAGTTGAAAGGTGAATAATGATTTTGTCCTTTCAGACTCTTTGTGTTTGTTTCAGTGGGAACATTTTGTGAAAAAAGAAACCTTCATCAAAGAGATGCACAGGTTTTCTTGCATTGTTTTCTTGAGCTGAGTTTCTCAGACATAAACAGCTTTTGGCATTTGCACAGAAAAGGTGTAAATTACATTTCACACTTCTGCCTAGGAACTGGGAACCTGTAACCTGCGTGTACTGTTGGTTAAAGAAGCATTAGAAGAGAGAGGTCAGGACTGTAAGGTGTTAGTCCAGATTGGCACTGATTGATGATATGGCTTGGAGTAAATTATCTTACCTGCACACCTTGAATCTTCAATCTAAAATATAAGTATCTCACCTCAAAGTATGGGTTTGAAACGTAATTAAAGTTTGTAAGGCGTAAGTGTATCTTTGGAATAAAAACACCATATAATTTCCAGTAAATAATCCACAACCTTTCAAAAGCACCAAGATGTAGAAATAATTCCTTGAATGTAAGTAGCTATCATACAGTCTGCACAAAGGCTGGAAGACTCTGGCTACCAGGGACAGTGTAATAGCAGTTTATATATGTAATCTTTTTAAAATTAAGTAATTAATGTTATTTTTTGCAAGGATCAGTTTTGATGCTTTAAATGCTGTAAGTAGAAATGAATGAGCAAGAAAGATCAATCTTACTATGGCACATTGGTAGTGTGGATAACTAGAAATTAATACCTTTTACAACTGAAATATTTTAATCCTGCTTTTCATTTTAGGTTTAGAGTGCTGTGGAAGCTGATTTACCAGCAAGTTGGGATGTTGGGGTTTTTTTTCTTTATGGTTCCATATATTTCCTGAAAGGATACACTACATAGTCCAGTGTCCTTCAGTGATCCCTTGCATATAACCTTTCTGTGTGTCTGTCTGAGTGATGCAGTGCTTTTGCTGAATCATAATTCAGAGACCGAGGAAACAAAACCAAAAATCAGTAGCAATAACACTACTGTTGCAAGCTGAAATAGTTACTGAATTCTGAGTGATTATTTAATTATACAGAGCTGTGGTGTACTTTAGAGAAAAGTTAGAATCACAGAACCATGGTTGAGGCCTCTTCTGGCCTGATAGTCTTATTTGAAGCCTTTCAGTGAGTGGTGGCAAAAGGCACAGACTGGCTATGATTGAAGTGAATTTCAAGGACAAAGAGACCAAGTTGTCTTTTAGGGGATATTTTCATAAGACAGCAAACTAATGTGTTTTCTATTTTTACAAACATTTGTAACTTCTTGAAGGGAATATGGAGAGAGAGAGAGAGTGTGTGTATGTGTGTGTGAATGTGTTGATGTGGCAATGTGTTAAATGTGCAGCTTTTGAAGAGAATGTTTCCTGGATAGCACTCCGTGACTTACAAACCTGCAAAGGAAGGATGGATTCCAGCGGGGGTGTCAATATGTAGAAATCCTAAATTGTGAGATTTGGCAGTGTATTTGATATAGATATAGGTATAGATACATATATAGGAGTGCAGGGAAAAAAGGAAACTCTGAAGAGATAAAGAAGGAAAGACAGGAAGCTAATTTTTGAGAATTGGTGAGGAAGCAAACAGGATGTTCTAAAGAAGCAATGGGAGTTTTCAATAAGGGAGAGAGTAGGAGAAGAAAATGAATAAAATAAGCATCAGTTAACTCTGCCAGCAGACCAGGATAATTAGGTAACTGTGGAAAGAAGAGTTTGGGCATCAAGGAGCCTGTTGCTCTCTTTTTGCAGTAGCACTTCCAGTATGTTTACTTCGTAGTTTTACAGTGTGTGTTTAGATAGTATCCATAGCTAAGTGATGTTCTGTGCATATGCATAAATGTTTCACTTCAGTATAAAACTATGGTTTGTATCATAGTGAAGAGAAAATTCACAGATCTTTCTCAGTCAAAACTCCTGGTTCCTTCCTTTTGATGGGACTTCATAAACATAGAGAAACCATACCATAAAATCTGTCCCTCTTAAAAGTTTGTTGCAAAAACCACGCCCATTGGAAATTATGTCTTTTTATGGTCTTTTGGTATTCAGCACATTTATCTGTTGTTTTGAATTTACCTGTTACCCTTGCATTTTAGGTTAGCCATATCCTTGAGCAGACTGCTTTTCTTTCACAACACTGGTGTTTCAACCATCTCAAAGTCATACTGTTGAAACAAATATAATAAGAAATTCAGCTTTTTGAGTTGTAACATGATAATGTTCCTCTACAGTACCTACAAACCAGAACATTGGAGCAGCAAAAGCCATAGAGTGTCCCCTGAGTGAAAGAGGTTTGATCGATTCTTCATAAACTAGCAATGAAGGAAAAAGTGCATAGAGTAGTGAGGTATAAATAGCAAAATGCAATTTTAAGATTATTCTGGTCATTGAAAGCTGACCCAAATTGTTACAGAACTAGGTTCTGTAATTTTAGCCATTTGAGGCTCTACTTAAGCACCTAAATATAACTGACCTGTTCTTCAAAGATGCTCAAAAACAAGAGTGGGTGTAACACAGTGACAGGATTTGATCAGGGGAGTGATGTGTTCTCACATGCAGGAGGAAGAAGATTATTTTCCCAGAACTAATCTGTGTTGTCTGGAGTGAAATAAGGTGAGCACCAGGACAGCGGGAGGGGAGGTGTCGATCTGGCTTGATGTTTACAGGAAGTTGAAGTGTACCTCAGCAGCTTAGAGTTAACAGACTTCTGAGCCTATACTCCTCTGCCTCAGGATAGTATTTTGGGGTGTGAGTATTTGAAGTTGGGCATGTAAAGTGTATGTGTTGATTCTGAATAATTTTTCTAGTCTCTGTGTAATTTGTTTAAAAATAAATTCTGTGGGAGTATATAAAGTGATGTGGTTTACATTTATCTTATATGTGTTTATTTAATATCTGTATGTTTAAAAATAATATGAAAAGAGTAATGATCATCATTCTCTTTTTGGACATTCTGTGTGGGGGGAAGTTATGGTGTGAATGATGACTTATAGTAAATAGAATGTGTGTGAACTGGCTGGCTGTGGATGTTAAAGAAGCAAGTTCAGGTGGAGGCTGTAGCAAGGTTACTGTTCCAGCGTGAAGGGACATAATAGCAGTGCAAACAAATGCCACTACATGCAAGTAGGTCCGTGGTAAGGGCCTAGACTAAGAACTGTATTTGGTACTCCTGCATCTCACAGTGAAGGAGGAAAATCCTGGGACTTGCTAAGGACACTCTTGCTTTCGTAGTGCCTGCATAGTGCTTCTCTGCTACTTGTTCAGCTGTCTGCCCTGGGTTGAACAGTGTACAGAAACATGCCTGGGTAAAATCTGGTTGGGCAGAGCTGCAGTTTTTGATATAGAGCCGAGTTGAACGGCCCAGTGAAGTGTCTTGTCTGTAGTGGTCAGTAGCTACGAGTTTGGTGTCAGTGGCATTAGCACGTGTTGGGTGATGGAGGCTGGCTGTGACCTGCCTGTGTGCAGGGGGCAGGGGGCTGCTGCCAGGCTGCGTGGCAGAGTCATCGATGGCTGGAGACGGGGCCTAATTAGTGCTATGGAGATAATGCCTTTTTAACCTCTTCTCTTTCTCTTCCTGGCAAATACAAATTTGTAGTTAATATTTTGTTTTGCAGAGATTGGCGGCCAAGATACTGCTCCTTAGAAAGTAAGCTGGGATGATAAAAAGCTGTTCAGCTGGGATCTTGCAGTGAAGCACTTGTTTCTGTTTATCTGTAAGGGGTCATTGTGTTTTTTTGTAGACAAAATAGTTAAATGTGTGCTCATAGCTGGTTTTGAGTCTTAAGCATATGCATTCGCAGCAGAACAGCAATTACAAAACAAAAGTGATTCGTTTGTACAAAACAAAAGTGATTCATTTGTACAAGGAATGATCTGCAGCAACTAGGTCAGGCAGTGGCTTTGGCAAGCCATGTTATCATTGTTTACCATGAAAATAGCTTTGGAAATAGAATGGCACTCAGAAGACTTGACGCTGAGATGTTCAAGGTAAGCAGTGCGCGGCACAAGCCTCGCTAATGGTTTTTCAGTACATTGAAAAGCTGAAGTTCCACGTTTTGCTCCTGTATGTTTCTAACTTTTCCTTTAGAAGAAAAAACATTCTATGTTTTGTTTTGTTTTTAGTTCCTTCGGGAGTGATACAAAATGGAGCTCGAGTACTGAGTAGAGGAATATTTCCTGGAGCCAGGCCATTGCCAATCAACCCTATAGGGAGCATGGCTGTCGCAGTAAGGTAAGAGTGGATCATTGTGGGATCTGTATGAAATAAGTTAGTATTTTGCAGAAAATGTAAAAGTATATGTAAAATCTGGTAAACAGGTATTTTGCTACTTGCCAATGCTTCTGAGGTTCTAAATGAAATAAAACTCTGCCACCTAAAATTCTTGGGGTATCATCTTTCGTAAGATAGTCATGGCATATCTGTCTGTTGCACAGTGGTTTGTGAAAAGCAGTTTTATTTTCACGAGCAAACTGCAGGCAGTTTGTGGTGAGAACCTCCTATAGTGGCCTGTTTTTCTAAGTGCAAATGCTATTTCCCGCTCCTTCCCTCTCTCCCGTTTTTTAAAGACATTTTCCTGGATTAAATACCGGAGAGAAGAGTATCAATAATATTAAAGCAAACCCTGATACCTATTTGAACATATAGCTGTCATTTTGTTATTAACTTAGATCATTGTGAGGCATTTTCTTTCAGTACAGTCTTATTTCAAGGTTATACTGAGACATTCAAGGGTAAAATGTTGTTTAAGATACTCAACTATCAGGAAGCAGGGCAGTAAGAGACATCTAGTGATGGCAGTAGGAACTGTGGTTCAGTGGTTTGTTTTGCTTAAAGCAGTGCTGGTTTATTGGTGGAAGAACAATTTGCCTAGGGTGTAGCTCCATTTTCAGTCAGTCACGACAGAGATTAATTTGGTCAAGTGTACTGCCATTGCTCTCCTCTTTCAGAACTCTCAGTATCTGCAAAAGCTATTTCAGCTCAGGCAGTTGGGTATTCTGGGTGGGGTTTCATAATTAGTGCTGACCTCACTTTACTGTGCTGTTCCAATTTCACTCTCTTTTCTCAGGAAAGGGCTGCAAGGCAGCGAAGTAAGGTATCTTGGTAGGTCTTACTCCGTTACAATTTACATGTTTTTTTTGTTTTGTTTTTTTTTTATCTCTATTCAGAATCAATGCCTAGCCCTTTGAGTGCAGTATTTCCATCCAGTAAATGGAGAGAAAGACAGGGAGAGCCTATGACATTCATGTACTCTTGATGCTTAAAATGCATAGAGGGGAAGACACTAATTGAAATAAAATCCATATTTTTTGATGAGCAAGTTCTTCAGCTGTTTTTCCCATTTGCTACACTGAAGGGATGCAGCCCCAAGGGTCATCCTCCAGAATTCTGCAGAGTTCCTCTCCATCTCTCTTTACCACAGCTTGGCCTTGCTAGCAGCAGGGGTCAGCTCTCTCCACCAGCTTTGCCACTAGATTTACCCAGGACTTGTATTCTGCTCCGGTGGGAATTGCAGAGCCGTGGGACTACCGGATCATTAATTATATATAATTTTTATGAAGTTTTCAAGCTAAATGGACCACATAGTGGTCTCAGTATTCTCTAGAGTTGTATCTGTATTTCCTGCTTAGACTCGACTTCATAATCAGAATTGACTCACAGAGGAGATAGAACTGTTTTACTTCCAGGCCACTTGAAAACTTACTTCTGTGTAGGCATCCTCAAATTGTCGTGCTGTAAAGCTGTATATAGTTAAATTTTATGCATTTTCAAAAGGACTGTTTCTCATGGTTTTTTCCAAGCAGGTAGAGAATGGGATCTTTACCAGCTACCTGTTAATGTAGAGATGGGAAATTAGGGATTTTACCCCTCCCTTGCTTACGTTTGTTTTGCTCTGTCTCACAGAAAAGCATTTCTAATTAGTCAGTGCAGACATTTCTAATTCTTTTTGTTCTTTTCTCCAGCCTTAGGCAGTATTAGAAATAGCTTGCTATGAATATATTCCTGATGTGCATAATGTCTGCTCATATTTAAAATACCCTACAATATCCCCTCTTTTAATTCTTGAAAGGCAGAGAGAAACACAGACAAGAGGCTTTGAAAGCTTTTGAGAAGTTAGGGGACTCTCTTCAACTGAGCGAGTTCAGCAGGCAGTTTTGTCTTGTTTCCCTCAGGGATAATACAATTCAGAATTTCTTTAGGAAGATCAATCTGGATTCACAGTGCCTCTTAGAACATCATCTGGTCTTCTTAAAACTAGATACTTCTGTTATCCTGTTAAAATAACACTGTTTCTTGGTGCCAACCCCTCTCCTCAGGTATACGAAACTAAATAGGACCTGTCATGTTGAGCTTTCATGGCGTCTCACGGGAATAACTGCTGCTTATAATGTGCAGCAGGGGAAATTTACCACAGCATCCATGCAGCCTTGTTTTGCAATTTAAGAGTAGGTGGATTGCTCAGACTGAGCTGTCATTCGTACACAGAGGACAGTGGTCCAGTCAGGCTGGCAGGGGATGTTTTCGGACCTGTTTAGGTGCAGGAAGGTTGATTTTCCCCACTAGTTTTTACCAGGAGGGAGGTCTGGGCAACCGTGGGAAGTGGTGCAGTCTCCTGTTAAGTTTTCTGCTGAAATTATGTGCTTCTGCCTATATATTGAGAAGCCAGACAGTTTCTTTCTAAGACTTTTTAAATCAAATGTCTGTTTTCTTGAGAAATGTTCCTTTGGTGCTGTAAATGAAAGGCCTAAAGCCACCTGAAGAAGGTAGTTTTTGTCATTCTCATAGGGGACCGTTAGCATTTTCATGGTAGCAGATAGTTGCATAATAAATTAAACCTCTTAACTGTTTTTCTTTAGTTACCATATGTAGAAATCACAGGTTCTTCTGTAAGATGCTGGTCTTCTGTTGGCACTTCCTTGCTGTCTGAGCTGTTTATTTCATTTTGTGTCCTGTTTCCTCAGTATCTTAATGGTCTTCGGTTTAGTTGTCCCCCAAGCTGATGCAAATAACTTGCAGTATGTTGTCCTGTTGTGCAGTACCATTAGTGCCAAAACACAGTAACAAAAAGTTTGGTCCTGGGTTAAATTTGCATTTGTAGTTAGATGGGGTGTTTTGATGGGGTGTTTTTCTGTTACTCAGAAAGGAGGCCAAAACTATAGCATTGGACTAAGAAGCTGAAATCTGTGATTTCTGACGTGTTAACTCCCATCAATGGAAAAGTTTACTGTGCTGTTAATCTTTGACAGTGTGACTGAATGCACTGGCATATTTTGTTCCTGCACAAGGTATTGATGTGTTGCTCTTTCCTTGTAATTACATGTAATTACTTCATATTTTATATATAAAATAAGGTACAATTGAATTAAGTACTTTGGTTAAAAAACCCTCCTGAAAATTATTTAACAAACATGACTTTCCATGAATAAAGAATTGCAGTTGAGGAGCTTATCATTATTTTGTAGTGCATTTGGCTTAAATTACACAAATAGGCCTTTCATTCCAAGCTAATCTGCAAATGGAAAGGCATCCCACACTATTTTTACTTTGAAAATCATCCTCTGGTGTTAAATCTCCACAACAGAGCATAATTGGATGTGTTTTGACAGTAGCTTTTTATTTACTTTATTCACACCACTTTTAGCTTGTTTACCATCCATATTTTCCATGTAGTGGCTGACAAGTCTAAGACCCACCCAAAAACAGCAGGGAAAAATAACGCTTCAAAGCTGCGCAGCATGTAGCATGTCTAGCATGAGATCCATCATATTTTGGGGATATTTTTGGCAGACCGTATCCCTATATAGTTCCCTGAGAGAATCTAAAAGCAAATGCAGTGATAGTCTGGATATGTAGAAAAGAAGATACTGACTGGCAGAGGTGTTCAGTGAAAGCAAGCAAAGCCAGTAGTTCCTTACATGCAGCAAAGAGTTGGTTGTGAAAGTGAGCTCTTGCTCATCATCCACTGGAAAATATCTTTTAAATGTTTTCCTAGGAGGACTTCTGTGTTGCTTTGGTAGGAACAATATCTGTCAAAGTGGCACGTGAATGTGACATTCACATGTCTCGGGAAGGTGCACGAAGCTCTTACCACATCTAATCACCTTCCACAGGAGTCAGGTGTTACCTGTTACATCAACCCTTGGGAAGAGCATAGGCTTGGAAGTTGATCTGACTTTGAGATTACTTAATGTCAGTTTCACCATGATGTTTGTGATTTTCTCCAGTTATCCATAGTGTATGGGTGGTTTGTGACTATGTCCAAGTCCTGCTGCCCTGCAGTAGAACTACTGAGCCTAAGCCTCTCTGCTGCTTAATGTGGACAGATCAGATCCACTGAGGTGAGGTTGATGGAAATCCACTCCGTAGAGAACTTTACTAGCTGTTTAGCATAGGCCTTGTAATTTGGTTCAGGTTATTTGGCAGAAGATGTTATACAAAATATCCTTGGTAATTTTTTAAAAAACTTTATGTGCTGCATGTGCCTAGGTAATAGGTTAGATTACTTTTGGTACTGTTTGTTAGAAATACCTTGGGTTTTAAATTACTGCAGGTTAAAAATAAAAATTATTGGAAAATTACATCCAATTCTTCTTTGCCAAATATTTGTACTTTCTCTGTCCTGGTTTTGACTGGGATGGAGTTCATTTTCTTCCTAGTAGCCAGTACAGAGCTGTGTGTTGGCTTTATTATGAGAATAATGCTGATAATATGCTGATGGTTTAGTTGCTGAGCAGAACTTGTCCCAAGTCAAGGACTTTTCAGTTTCCCATGCTCTGCCAGTGAGCATGTGCACAAGAGGCTGAGAGGGAGCAGGATGACGTGAACTGGCCAAAGGGATATTCCCTACTGTAGAGCATAATCTGGAGAGTTGGCAGGGAGGAGCTGATCACTCCTGAGGGATGGGTTGAGTTGGGAGCAGTTGTGTTGTGCATCCCTTATCTTTCTTGTGTTTTATTCCCCTTTTTGTTACCTCTCTTTTCATCATCATCATCATTGTTACTGGTTTTATTATTTACTTTATTTCAAAGTCTTCGTATCTCAACTCATGGTTGCCTTTTTCCAATTCTCCTCCCAATGCCACCTGGAGCAGGGAAGAGCAAGCAGCTGCATAGCTGCTGCTGGGGTTAAACACACACATTCTCAAGGAATATCACAATTACCTGTAAATTGCAAACAGGCTTCCCAAAGAATTTCCCTCAGTAAAAAAATTCTTCTGTTGAAGTTTCCAAGATAAAATTTTTCTTCTTCATAGGGAAAGCAAGTGCACATGCACCAGCAGAGCTACTGCTCTTTCTTGATTTTGAGGAATAAAAAAAAATCAACAAAAAACCATCAGATAAACAACAAAACACCCCAAAATGCAACACTAACAAACCTTACCTACTTCATCATGAGTAGATTTTAAAAGATCTGTTCTTCTGCTATTAATGCCACAATTGCATCGGGAGTTGGTATTATGCAACTCCTGATCACTGGGACATGACAAGAATGAGTTTTGTGTTTAACCTTATCTGAAGATGGAAAATGGTTATTTAGAATTATTTGCACTTTAAAATTATAGAGCAATTACTAGATTATTCCTTGGGCATAGCTTTTATTATTGTGACTTTATTTCTCATGCTGACTTTATTTTTGCTTCTATTTTCCTCCCTTGAAGCAGCCATTCAAGCAGTGATTAAATAAAACAAACATAAGAAGCATGTGCAGAGTGGATGCCAAAGCATAAGCAGAATTATTATCATTCACTGATATTATCTGTGAATTACTATTTTTGCTTAGATAAAGGAATTGGTAGGTATTTCCTTCCATAAATTCTTAATTGTATCTTTGTAGTGCTTACCACTGGCATGATCAGCTTAAGAAACCCCAGATTGTCCCTGTTGCATTGCTTTCCCCTCCCCAGCTGTAACAGGCAGGATGAGTTATCCTTGGGAGCTGAAGGAGTCCTTTAGTAATTAAAGGACAATAATGCTGACTGACTTGGTTTTTCTTTCTTTGCAAAATGCACAGGGCTCCATTTGTCTTAATTTCAGATCTGCTGCTGATACTGCTGGCAGTATTTACTGTGGTCCTTTGCATACAATTTTTCTCTGAAGTACCTTTGTAAGAGCTTCTGTCACTATTGTGAGCAACTCACTGTTGACTTTTAACTCAGTAACCCCTGACAGAATCTTGTCATAGAGCAAGTGAGCACCACTTGCTTTTCATATGCTTGCTCATCCTTCTGTCTGCTGATCTGTAGTGGTTTTAAGAAGCAGTTCAACTAGATGTAGCCAAAAGTTCTAACTGAACTGAATTTCCCTTTGAAATAAAAAAGTGGGGTTTTTTTTAAGCAAACCTGGCACGTGTCAAAATCTACAAACCCAGCTTACCTGTACTGTTTTTTTGTGTATCTTCTAACTATGTGTTTCCAGTTACACACAAAAACTGTCATCTGTGGGTACACAGTATCTGTCATCCAGAAGGATCAGAGGTAGATTAAGGTGATATTTAAACTCCACATAGGTTTTCTTTGTTCATCAAAGGAATATACCTGTCTCAAGTGTGACATGCAGTAAGTATTTTTCAGCAAAACCTTTGCCATTTTGCAAACAGAATGTGATTACCTATCTTTCTTTCAAGCTAGAAGAGAAATTTAAGGAAGATATGCCTGTACTTGGTAAAATGACAGACTTTTGTCTCCTCCTGAGGAAGACCTCTTTGAAAGGCAGAGGCACTAACACTGTGCAAAGGGCATTATTTCCTCTGACTTGAGACCCAGCTGCTGGGAGTCCCATCTGGCTTCTGATGACATTGGTAGCAGAATTCGTATCTATTAACAGTGGGAATTAAGTCAGACTTTCAGAAGTCCAAACTTACATCTGCACTGCTTGAGTAGTGAGTGTCATTGTGCTACAACCAATTGGAAATTCTCTAAAAAGAATATGTGCACATTGCTTTAGGCTCAGTTCCCTCAAGCAAATAAGATAGTCCATGTCAGTAACATGAAAAGCTCTAGAGATTGTCCCATTGACTTTCCTGAAAGAGCAAGCCACTGCTTTAAAACGTGAAAATATGTCAGTTTCTGGAAATTCTGAAATAAAGTTCTGAACAAAAAAAAGGGGGGGAAATGAGGTATTACTGAAAATAAATTTCTCCTCATTGTTATAGTAAGCACATAATTCTTAAATACCTTTTCTTCCCCTCTGTAATTTAAAAATACTCAACATCAGAGCAAGCACTTGTTAATCTATTATTGTTTCAGTAACAAAGTGAGAGTTACAACCAAAACTGTGAGCAAAAATAGATAGAGCTAGCCAAAATCTGTGTCCTGAAACCCAGGGGAATTCTGTCCACTGATGGTCTAGATTGAACTGTGTAGATCACAGATTAATTTCGTAATGAATATATGATTGTGTAAGAGCAGTGTAGAGTTTGAGATGTCGCAGAAGCATGCGTGGAGTATGAATTGTTTAGATATTAGTTTGTTCAACTCTTACTAATCTACTAATACCAGTTATAAGTAATTCATCTAATGTTTGAGCTATTGCGTATTAAGATACAGATCAGATTAATTTACTTCCAGGGTACGTGACTTTGGATGTTGTGAATATCCTAAAGTACTCTGCCTGTATGACTTTTTACTTTTCTGCAAATATCCTTTGCTAATTCTCTCCTTGACCTGCTTTCTCTTCCTTTTGTATTTCGTCAAGCAGAACTGGTTGGAAATCTTTCAAAATGTAAGTGAAACACAAAGATTTTTCTGAGATGCAAACGCTATCCATTTCCTGACCAGTTCCATCATAGAAGCCTTTATTCTGAAGTGTATTGGTATTTCCTTTTCTCCCCCTTTTTTTATTTAAAGCAATTCCTTTTTGCACTTCTTTGTGAACTTCTGTTTTCCTTTACCAGCATCTCTGTTTGCAGACACTGACTATGGGATGCAAACCCCATAGTACACCCTCCCCTGGGACGTCCCTCTGTACTCCCTGGGCATTTCATTCTATTTTTGTACTGATTTGGAGGAATTGGGATCTGGAGTAAGTCCCTTGCACAGAGCTTTTGAATCCAAATTATAGCCCCTTTATGTAAAGGCAACACCAGAGACTCGAGAGCAGGGCAAATCAGAGATATTTCTTTGGCACGTGGTTGCACTGCTCGATGGAGCTGTGGCCTTCCTTTTATTGAAAGTCTCTTGGTACAAACTAACAAGAGTAGATCTAAATAGCATAAAAATGGGCATCTTGGTTTGAATCACATCCGTTAGAAGCCTTGTTCACTTGCAGTCAGTAGGAATCTCATTTGAGTTCCTACCTATTCTGTCCTGTATTTATTTCCTTGGAGCAAGAATTGATTGTTACTTTTTAATGGAAAATTAGTAGCATGTGATTTTTAGTGAGCCATATTGCTCTGACTTTTAGCTGCCTAGTAAAATCAAATAACTTTAATTTTATGCTAATTTATGATAATTTTTAACATCTTTAAATGTAAATTTACCCCAAAAATGAAAAATCTGTCACTTAAAATTCATCACATGCTTCCTTGTAATGGCTGATCTTAAGGAGTTGGTTATAAATTCACCTTATAACTAGCTTAGTATGGATGATTTCTTCTTCTGAGCATTTGGCATCCTCTAATGACAACCCCTGCAGTTGCAAGCCATCACAGAGTAAATGCAGCTGGCTTGCTGCACAATCATGAATGACATTGCACTTAGTTATTAATAATTGAAGGAGCTTTGTGTATTCCTTCTGGATTCTATATGGAATTTATGGATCATACATCTACTCAGAAATCTAGGTGAAAGTAATTTTGTTGAGCAAAAGAGGTTGGCAAGGGGCTTTCTTTGCTAGTAAGTGTACCTTCTATTCTATAAATTTCTTTGAAAGCACTAAATAACATTTGGAATGACCAATGAATTTGCTGCCTTCTAGCATTGTCCTGTCACTGGTTCATCACTGCAAGGGGGTTTCTTATCTCAGTGAGCTCTTGCAGACAGGGGCATTTAGATGAACAGGAACTGTGGAATTACATACCACTCTTATTTTTCCCACTTTCAACCTTGCCTTTCAGAAATGTGTAATACTCTGCTGTTTCTTGTGTAAGGAAGCCATACATGAGGTCCATTGCCTGAAACCTACTTCCTCATTTTTTGAAGTAGAAGAGCAGTAATACTCTGGACTTGCCACTGTGCCATTCCTCTTATGAAACATCTAGTTCAAGTTCAAGTGTTCAAGTGTGCAAAAGCACTCCAGTGGTAGCACAAAGATGGCAAAAGTAGGCTTTAAATCAGTTTATCATGTGAAGGTTTAAACAGCGTTGTTTTTTTGTTGGATTTTTTTTCACTAACAGAGAGGTTCAAGGCTGGTAAACTGGCAGGTGGCAGTGATGATGGCTTTACTCAATGACAAGCACCCTACTCTCCACCTTTTCAGCAGGAGTTAAGCATTGCACAGAATCAGTGCCTTCTTCAATAGTATTGTAAGCATTGTATTCTGTTTTTTCAGTCAGTGGCAATGCTCTAATACTTTTCACTCCAGAAAAAAAACCTGTTCATTTTTAAATATGTCATGCTGCAGTAGTTCCCACTGCACAAGGTGCCATAAAACCAAAGGAGGAAATGACAGCTTCTAGGGCAAATCCAGATTTATTTTTTCTACTGCTTGTTTTTGAACATGTTCTAATATTTTCTTGGCAGCTAGTGGCTTAAGAATGTATTGCTTTTAAGGTTATTTATTAACCAGTCAGGATCAGAACTGTGACTGGACCTGGTTGCTCCTTCTCTTGGAAAGAGTCCTAAATAGAAGTTGTGCTACTTCCAGGTGAAACATCTCCTGCACTTGGAATGCGAGTTGGAATTAGAGTTGGAAAGTGTCTTTCAGAGGAGGCAAGGAATTGCCCCAGAAAGCTAGTCTCTCTTCCCCATGTTCTTGGTAGTATCCCTTTATCTGAAAAAGAAGAGGGACTATTTATGCAACTTATCAGAGTTTATTTCCCTAGTAGATGAAATAATGTTGGGGATTTTTCTTTTTAATTTTTGGAAGTGTAAACTATTCATTGAAATTTAAATCAATACTGTTTTACACATTGTTTATTTGTAACTATCCCCTACTTGTTCCTGCTTCTTGTGCTATTTTACATCTTTTGGCTTGTTTTGTCTGTCAAGTCCAATCCACAAGCAATTAGGCTTTGAAACCAGCTTGCATGGACATTACTTACAGTCATAGTTTCAGATTGTAATTTCAATTTATCTTTCAGTTGGCTTTATCGTCTTTTGCTTTGAAGCAGGATCACACCTCTGTAGCTTCTAAGACTGCTTGGATTTGTTTTTACAGGAATGGAATAACAAACTGCCGGATGCGGACGGAAAGCGAACAGTCCTGCGGCTCTCCAGTTGTTAGCGGTGACCCAAAGGAGGATCACAACTACAGCAGTGCCAAATCTTCCAACCACAGGAGCACATCACCTGCTAGTGACTCCGTTTCCTCTTCCTCTGCTGACGACCAGTATGAATTTGCAACTAAAGGTAGCCAAGACAGCAGTGAAGGAAGTGAAGTTAGCTTCCAGAGCCATGAGAGCCATAGTGAAACAGAAGAGGAGGACAAAAAGCAAAGTCGGAAGGAGACCAAGGATTCTTTAGCTGACAGTGGATATGCATCCCAGCACAAGAAAAGGCAACATTTAATGAAGGCGAAAAAAGTACCAAGTGACACACTGCCTCTTAAAAAGAGACGTACAGAAAAGCCCCCTGAAAGTGATGATGAGGAGATGAAAGAAGCAGCAGGATCACTCCTGCATTTAGCAGGAATTCGATCCTGTTTGAACAACATCACCAATCGGACGGCAAAGGGGCAGAAAGAGCAAAAGGAAACCACAAAAAATTAGAACAAATCAATGATTTGTTTGAACTTACAAAGTTTTGTTTCAGCACGTCAGGTGAATTCTAATGATTTGTGGCAATATCAGCAATTATGACGTTTTTTGTTTTTCTTCTATTTCTTTTTGTTTTGTTTCTTTGGGTTTTTTTGGTTTTTGTTTTTGTTTTTTTTGACCCTTAAGATTTTTATTTTTAAAGGAGATTGAAGCCATAGAACTCATACTGACACTCAGCTAATTTACAAAAGCTTTTCATTACCTGAAGACAAAAAGTTAACAAAAAAGGAAAGCCAAAATCACCATTGCTTTCTCCAGCTTGTCAAAAATGCATGGTTGAATACGCAGTGATACCAACATTAATGTGATGGGAGTAAAATTGGGCACGAGGAAATCCCTCTTACAGTAGAAGAGCTGTGCATAATTTAGTATTCATTCAGGCCTGGCCTTTAAGAATTTTTTTAATGGCCTTACAATTGGGTTAGAAGTGAATGTGAATGAAGAGATTTGTGGGAAAGAGGAGGCGCGTACTTCTCAACCAAGAACTGTTTAGTGGCACTTGAAGATGTTGTGCCATACAAGTCTTTAGACAGCCACTGGTGGCAACTGTGCAAGCAGTAATGCACTTCTAGTGTGTCATGTATTCTATGTGGCTCATAATGTGAAGACTGATAACTCTTAAATTTGAGGAAATTTAAACTACGTATGCAATGGGTTTCAGTGAAATAGGAGGGGATGACTGTTAGTAGCATTGTTAACCATTGAATTCTGTCTTCTATATTAAATTGAAAGAATGTTCAAAAAGCCATAAGCCTGAAGATTGGCACTGCGTGCAAAAAATAATAGTAATAGGGAAAAACAAACTTATGTCTTCTGAACTGCCTGAGTGAAAAGTAATCAAGTCTAAGAAATTACAGTAGATACAATGTACATCAGAATCTTTTTCTGTGGATCACATCCTTGATCTAACAGGGGAAACAAAGCTACAAAACCTGCCATTAGTAGTATTCTGTATTTAAAAATAGAAGGAAAGCATATTGGTGAACAGTAAAATTCCAAAGTTCAACAAAAGAGCTCCTACACTGCTCTCAGAAATGAGTGTGCGGTGACCATCAGTCAGGATTCATCTGTGCAAAAATGACAACAAATTTCCAGATTCAACCAGCATAGCCAGCAAAAGAAATTTGATCCACGTTGCATGGATTCTTTAGGGAAGGGGGGAAAACGAAAAGCAAACAATTTTTTTTATTCAAAGATGACAAAGTTCTTGTAAGGTAAATAATGTATTTAGCATGAAGCATGAATTATTTTCATATAAATATAGAAAATAGAGAAAAAGGCTATGCCTCTAATTTTTAAGCCCTTAGGCTTAGAGTTTGTTTTTTGGGGGTTTTATTTTTTTGTTTTGGTTCTGTTTTGGTTCTTTTTTGTTATTGTTGGGGTTTTTTTGAAGCAGGTGTTTAAGGTTTAACCTTCTTCAGGGACAAACACTGACTGTTGGGGAACTTACTCTGCAATATTAAAAAAATAAAATCTTCATGCTCTGGTAGGGCTTGGATGGTTGAATTATACTGCCTTGTCTGCACATTCAGCCCCCCTCTCCCTACTTCTGTTTAAAAAAAGAAAAAAAAAAAAAAAAAGTGTGTCTTTTCTTCGTCTGTACATGTGTAACATGACGCAATAATCTGAGGGCAAATTTCGTAGTGAGTGTGTATGACAGAATCAAGAGAATAATGGGAGGTTAATTGAGGAAACTCTCTGATTTGATTCAGGAATAAGTAGACAAGAAAATAGCTTTGCTAATTTGCCATGAAAATTTGAAGTTAGTTAAGAGCCTTATGGAGGTGTCCAGATAAAAAGCAGTGTTACAGGGAGTGTGATTCAGGTACAGTGCTACTCTCCTGGTAAGGATGACTACGAGACTGAAAACCACTACAGCAGAGAGAAGCTGTGAAATAAACTAAACAGTCTCTCTCACCTGGATTCTTGCATTTGGCATGAAAAATTCTACACTTAGAATATCCTAGAGGCAAAAAGAAAATCCCAGAAACCAACCACTTAAGAGAACAAAATGGTCGGTTTCTTGAAGAGAATAGGTTTAGATTTACCACTAACAGCTGTTTCAGGCAGCAGTTTCCCCAAGATGGATCTAGTTTATGAAGAGTGAGTTAGAGAAGGGTTTGACTTCCTACTTAGTGCAGTGAGCTAAAAGTTGTATTTGGAGATGCCTGTGGTGTGTGCTCAGTTAGGAGGTGGAAGGACTGAAGGACAGGCTGGTCTGCTCCGCAAGCATTTTGTAAAGAACAGGGCAGCACAGTGGAAGTGCGCCTCTCCTCCCATCTCAGCCAGCATGTCCTGGGATCCCGGAGCTTCCTGACAGCTGCCAGAGCTCAGCACAGCTGCCAGCTTTGGAGATAAGAAAGGAGAGAGCCATGGGTAGTACAAGAAACAGCCTTGTTCCTCTCAGTTTGCATGCAGGGTTGATTCCCAGCACTAGTTAAGTCAGGAGTGCATAGATGCTAACTTTCATTGGCTGCCTGCAGCCCTTTAGATAATGCTGGGGAAAACAGGAAGGACCAGTCCTTTGGCCAGGTGGCACAGAGATGAATGAGCCATAACATTTCCCTTGTCTGATCAGACTGGGATAATCTGCTTCTTCCCAGATCCATGCTTTCTACAGCCAGAAAGTCTGTAGGCAGTGAACCACACAACCCTGTATAAGAGAACTTGGTCTTCATCTTTTAAAGACTTATGGAGAGTAATTTGAAGTAGAAGATACTACAGTATCACTTTGCCATCACCTTTGCTTATTAATGCATAGTTGAATCATCTTGGGAGTGGCTTAATATTTACCAAAAAACAACACTGAAAAATTTAGTGGCAGAAATTACAAAACATGGCTCAGCCATCTCTGTCCTCAAGAGAAAGCAACATGTGTATGTGCCAGTGGCCAGATTCTGTCCACAGCACTAATTCCAGAGCAACTTCTCTTATTGCAGTGTGTCAGTGCAAATGAGATCAGCATCTGCTGAACAAGTACCATTCATTAAAAATGTGGACTCTTGGTGGCTAAATATATAATTACCACTAGTATTACTCATCTTAGAAAACAGTCATTTTGCATAAATATCTAATTAGGCAGGTTATCTTTATACAGATACATATATAGATATATATATAAAACACCTATCTAAGACTTCAACAAATCCTCTATATACTTGCTGGTAAACCTAAAACGTTGGCAAGCATCTATTTTCATATAAAATTTGTTTCTCCTAGTCTGATCTGCTAGGAAGATATTCTTTGGTAGGATTTTACAAAGTTATGTTCAGGAACCAGCAGTTTGGGCTGCCATCAGTGGATTTTTTCTGGTGTTTAAAAACAACTTGTCCTTATTGATGCTTACTCTGACTGTTGATGAGAAGTACATAATTTGGATTGTATAGAGTATTTAGGAGTCACCTTTTAAACCATATTTGTGCCTGGCTGACAATGGCAACTTTGTCAGAACTGGTTCTACTCCATCAGAGAAGTTCTCCTTTTTTTGAACTGAAATTGATTTGTTTTCCAAGAAATACGATGTTAGCTTGTAATCGAGTTGTCTTTACTTCAACTGAATGATGTCAAAACAGACTGGTAATTGCACTGTATTACAAACTCCCTACTTGCCAGATAGGAGGTGGTGTGGTTTTGCTTGTTTGCTTTCCTTCTAAGCCATTTTGGGGTGAGAAGTTGTCAAATCTCTAACTTTCCCTTCTTCTCACTCTGTAAGTATTGCCAAATGAGCATTTCTCCAAGACAGGTGCGGGCAAGGTCAGCAAGTGTTCAGTGGCGAGTTTCACATAGGCATGAATTGTAAGGGTTGCTGGACTTCATGGCAAGTTCCTTTGGAATATGCCTTTTGCAGCAAGAAGCTCTTGCAGGCCAGAGCTAATGCCATAGGCAGATTTCACCAGCATCTCCAGGGAGGTGAAATCTGCTGATTGTGCTTGCATTCTGCAAGCAGTTGGATGTCCTACTGCATTTTGGTGCAGATTCTGCTTGAATTTAAAAATGCAAGCACAGGTTTTGAACAGCTTAAATGTATCACCCCATAGCTGTTTCTGAAAGCAGTCTGCTTCTGATCTTCTCCTGGCAAAACTGGCAGTAGTTCTACAAAGATCACAGGACTTTATAGCTGAAAAGCCAAATGTGGGAGTGAGGAGGTGTGCCCTGTAGAACCAGGGAACTGTCCTGAGACTGTTCTCTTCTCTCCAGGAATTGAGCTGAGGTTCATATTCTGGTTCTTCTTCTACCTTAATGGGAGAAGGGAATCCCAAAGGAGATGCATTGGCTCCCAGTGTTCAGCTGAATTACTGTCTTACCTGTGGAAAAGGTACAGAAAAAAGCTGGAGGCTGCATTCTTCACTGGAGTGAGGTAGAGATACATTGACATACTTTAGCAGAGAATGAAATCCTAAACTGTACACCAAATGGCACCATGGATAAAATTACCAAAACAACACTTTGTCCTGGTTTCTTAGTAGTGGTAATTTATTTTCACTAAGATTTTGGCTCCCATCCCAATCCATCTAAAGATATAGATTATAGAATCATAAAATACGCTGAGTTGGAAGTGACCCATCCAACTCCTGGCCCTGCACAGGACACCCCAAGAATCATACTGTGGCTCTGAGAGTGCACAGTCTGAGGTTTTCTAGAACTTGAAGGTGTCTGGTCTCCTTTGCAGTCAGTGGAGCTATAGACATCCAAGTGCTACTGGAAGCCTTTACCATTTCACTGTTATTATTATTGGTATTACAATTCTTGCTTTAATCCGACCCTAGGCATTTTTGAAAACATTACTCTCCTGTGCTCCAGGATCAGACTACTGAGAAAATGCATTTTCAATGCAATTTACTTCACTTCCTGGAGAATGCAAACCCAGCTCCTTTGGGCACATCACTACTGCCTGAATAGTTCATTGGCATATTTTATAGGAAATATTTTGAAACTTTTTCTTAACTGTGCCACCAAAAGAGCATTTGAACCATACATCCTCCTGATTGTTACAGAGTATCAGTGTTGACCGTCTGACCAGTTAAGTTCTAGTAGTGTTCTTCACAGCCCTCCAGTAATATATCAAACACTGTTATGCACATAATGCAGCACTGTGATCTAATTTAAATAATACTTTTTTATTATTTATACTACTCTATGTAATATACATCAACACTTTGCTATATAACCTAAGTGATAACCCTCTTCTTAGTTACCTGCCAAACTCTGAATTTCTGTTTGATTTATATTGCAATTAGCACAGTTACCAAGTCGTAATGATGTCTCTTTTCCTTTGAAATGGGATGTGTAAGTCAAACTATACATTTTGTGTGTTTCTGTTTTGAGATGAAGTTTATAAGGATTTACACACAACATTTGGTGTTCTGTATAAATCTGCATACATTTGTAAATTCATCTGTTAATCCCCTTTTATTTAGAAAGTATTAATTGATGGTGGTTATTAGGGATTTTTATTTCTGCTTTTTTATTTTTAGTACTGGTTATTCTTGAATTAAGCAGAGACTTGTCAGCTGGGTTGCTTTATCTTTGATCATGTAAATGACCTTATAATTCTTCCACAGTTCAGCAAACAAGTACTAGCTTCACTGACCAAAAAAAAAAAAGTCTCAACCTAATGTGTCTATGGTGCTGTATTTTGCTGGTATACATTTAAAACCAGAAATTATTTAAAGGTCACTTTTGAGTTGTTCTCATAAGTAGCCTTTCCTGGTTTGGGGAGTTTGGGTTTTGTTTTAGCATTGAAAACAAGGTATATTTATCTGAAGCTATATAACGGTTTTTCTACTGTATAACATTTCCTTTTGCAAAGAGGGGAATATCGGCCTGATGTAACATCCTTTCACAATCAGTGAAAGGGGGTTCTGTTTCACTTCTTTATTTTCAGTGGATTTCATGAGGCTTTGGATCAGGCCAGCAGTTACAGAAGCTCATCATCCAAGGGTTTAAGGCATAAATGGCAACTTGTGCTGGCTTTTAGTGCTAGAAGGGATTTTACTGAATACTAAAACTGCATGCTGGACTCTGGAATGCTGACAATCTAGAAATGGGAATCTTTTTTGTCTGTTTACTCTGGCCTGAAATCCCAAGACCTTCTTTTTTTGTTTGGATGACATTGAACTTGAGTAAATTTTTAAGTTACTAGAGCATTGTACATTTCCTGAGTATGTGTGTGGGACAGCAATTGAAAGTCATACCTGTATTTGATAACCAGTTCCATGCCTGCATCATTCACACTCACTACTTAAAACTGCCATGATGTAAAATGTTGGGGGGAATGATTTGTGTGTGTGTATGAAAAGCATTATGAACTTGTACATTTTTTTTATACTCTGATCTGTAATTTCTGAAGTATTTTGTTTTACAGAAAAAGTGATAAAGCAATCAAAAGACCAAGAGATTTAGTATCAATGCGTAAGGGTCACAGGACCTTAACTGGCCAATAAGTTAATTTAGTACAGTGATAAGCCAATTTTTTTTCCTGTACTTGGCGTCTGAAACTGCCAATTTCATCAATATTAAAATATGAACTGTGATGGGGAATGAACAGTGATGTTAAGTTGTATTTGTGTTTACCTAAATGAGCAGTCCGAAGGCAAGTGCAATCAGCTGATCTTTAGGAAATATGAAATTGTTGATTTAGAGGCATACTTGCATTTTACATTTTCTTGATGTGTAATCATATTGCCAAAGACAAACTATTTCATCAATTATTATTGTAAATAACACTTTCCCAAAACCTACCATAAAGTTTCTGTGATGTATTGTCTTCCAGTTGCAATAAAAATTACTGAGTTGCATCAATTGAACTATTGTATTTGTGTGAATATTAGTTTCAGAATATGCCCACATATTAAGACAGAACAACAGTGATTGTTTTGTTTGGTTTTTTTTTTTAACAAATTAATTCCTTCATTATTAAGTAGTTCTGGCCCTTGTGGGATGTTACCTGGATCTTCTCTGCTGTAGATACCAGCTCATGTTAATTTGCTGTCATGTGCAAATGGCTAGATGTACTAAACTGATTTAAGTTAGGGTCTGATCTTCCTTTTTCATCAGTTTTGCAGCCCAGAAACAAAGCTGATTTCATTGGGAATTGGGGTTTTTTTTTTTGGTTTGGGTTTTTTGGGTTTTTCTTACTTAGCAACTATAATCAGAAGAGATCCAGTAAAAAAAATGTCTAATGCATATATATAACATCCTGAAAAGCATACCTTTGTAATCTGTGCATCAGGCCTCCTGCCTAAATCTAGAGTTGAAGAAAACAGTGCAGAAGGATTCTCTGAATAATACAGAGTATAAAAAAAAATTGTAATGGTTTAATAGCTTTCTCCAATTAAAATTAAACTGAATAGTACAATCTTACAAGTCACAACATTCCTCGGACTCTGTGTTTTTGAAAGGGTTCTGTTAACAGCCCTAAATATCTATAGGTTAACTTTGAAAAGGACTGAGAAGAAAGATAGCCTCTCAGTTCTTCCATCAAACTTTGTCACAGCTGGTTTGAAACACTGCTGAAGCAGAGAGGGTGGTTTCTTGGCCATGTAATGAGAACGTATGGCTGCTGAAGCTGGAACTCAGCTGACCTGAGAGTCCCCCTCTCTTGTCTTGATGCCATCCAGAGTGGTTGGTATGGGAAACTACTGCACTAGGCTTCTGAGGGACAAGATGGATGTGAACATCCCAGGAGAAAGTGGAGCAGAAGAAGCAAATGTCTGAGATACAGACAAAAGAGCATAAAAGTGCCCAAGCTCAGTATCAGTCCAGGCAATTGCTACTTCCATGCGTTGCCTGGAAGAGTTTGTAACCAATCCTCACTGCCCACTGCTGCTGCAATTGAACAAGGAGAGAAAAAACTTGGCCAAGGAGACGAGATGAGAGTTGACTGAGGAGAAGGCAAAACCTCTTAACTGTGCTGTGAACCATTTCCTCTAATGGATCCCCCTCCTATCTGCCGCCAGTTAGGCAAGGATCACACAGAGTCAGTGGATGGATCTGTAGTGACGTGTGTAGAGGAGCAAGGAGACCTGCAGTCTCCACAGAACACATTTTAGCCTTTATGTTCAAGCCAGCATGCTTGCCAAGAGCCTGGTCGTGGGCTTGTTTCAGCATAGGGCATTGCAGAAGGGTCTTAAGACATTTAGCTCAGGCATGCTGAGAGATGTGCTGAATGCCAGCTGTGCTACCAACTTCCTGTGCAACTGCGATTTAAACAATCAAACACTATATAAACACCTGTTCTACCTCCTCTCCAGACTCAACACCCTTATTTGCACCACGGATTGTGCTCGATTTGTCAAAATGTCTCTGGCAAGCCCTTGGGCAGCATGGCCAGGTGAGGTGATTTATTGTAGCAGGTCTTCCTGCTGCTATTTTTTCAGGGGTGTCCCTGCTGCATCATGTCTGCCTGCAGCCACTGCAGGAATTCCTGCCCTGGTGTGGGTTCCTTTGTAAAATCCATCAGAGGAGGAGCACTCCCAACCCCTCTGACTGCCTGCAGCAGTGGCACCCAGTGGTTTGATTCTCCTTTTTGTTGACCTCAGTCCTCAGTGGACTAAAACCAGCTGTGACCCACTCCTGGGCAGCTGCCGCATGGGTGACACTGCCACCCCTGTGCTGAAAGCTCATCTCCCCTGGCCACTGCAGCACCTTGGTCCCTCAGCACCTCAGCCATGGTCGTGTTCAGCCTGCTCAGGGCTTGCCCTGCCCTGCCCTGCCCTGCCCTGAGGAACACAGAGGGGCAGGTGCCATGGCTGCACTCTGGGAGAGCCCTCGGGGGCTGCGTGGGCAGACGAACTCCCATGGCTAAGGTGCCCACCCTTGATATGGGCACCCAGTTGCCTCTTGTCCTCCAAGCCTTTACATACCTTCCCTTTAGTAGTCCCTAGGCAGAATGGGATGGCAGGGCTCCTGGCCCTCCTCACCACGTAGAAATAGAAGGGATTGTGTAAGTGTGTGACATGGGCCATATGAGACTTAGGAGCTTTTACACTCCAAATTTTGGCTACAGAATTTCCAACAGTCCGGGCAGCACAGGCTGGCTGCTTTCCAGTGAGAAAAACTGGACTCTAACACATGACCCCACACCGACATCTCTGTGTTCTGCGGAAGTGCAGCAGCTGCTGGCCAGTGATGCCAGCCCCAGGGACCCGAATAAATGAGGCAGACAGAGCTCAGGGCACTTGAGGGAAAACATGGGCACCCAGCTCATGCACTTTGCTTGCAAGTGCAGGTACTTGACGGGTGTCTGCACAACATGGTTACACACAAAATGCTCCATGTTAAATTCCTGTCTTCACACAACAGCATCTGCTACTACAGACTCCCTTGTGAAGAGGTGGCATGAGACCCCCCTGTTGGCATAATGCACGCTGGCTGGCTGAGGAAGTTACTTAGAAAGAAAGAAGAGACTGTAAATAATGACAAAAGGCTTTGTTCTGTATGCTCCAGATCCTATGTTATGCCAGGAAATGAAGTAGCAGTTGATTCTATGATGTCTGCTTCTTAAAGAAATATTATAAAGGAATAAATCTTCAACTTTAACACCGTGCAATACTTTGAGTGGACACATTCAATCCATGTAAGATAATTAAAGGGGTTTTTAAACTTCATCATAAAGTACAGATGATTAACAATGGTGAGAAACTTCATGGAAACACTACAGCAAACATCTGTCAGACTTAATAACAAGCATACACTCTGCTTTTCATCTTATACTGTTTGACATAATTTTTATTGGCTATAAATCTGCAGGGTTTGTTTTTATATCTATTTGCATTAGGATTGGTTGCCACTTTATATTTGATCAGCAGAGCTGCTATTCACTGTGGTGTAAGGAATCAAATAATGATTGCGTATATACAGCAATCTGAGCATTACTGTGCAGGAGACTGTAAACAAAATTTTAAAATCTCTGCTTATCATCACAAGCAATGTTCTCTCCAGGTCTTTAATGACAATCAGTTTCTAGAGGCTTTTCCCAAATAACTGTCATTGAAAACAACAGCATATTTTTTGGTAGCTTGGTCCTGAAATGCAGCATCTTCCTGCTGCTGAGATACAACCTCTCCTTATCTGTCTGTTTCCAATCTGTTAGATAATACACAAAGGTAATGCCCACATTTTGCTTTTCCTGCTTTTTTTAGTGAGTGGTACTGTATCAACAAATAAGAGGAAAACACTCCTAGTGGGTGCACCATAGGAGGCAAAAGCTGTGCATCAGGGACACCCTGTAAAATGGCTTCCTATTGTGGGATGATGCAGCAGATCCCTCCGGAGCTGACATTTCCATGTGTACAAACCCAGTCCTCAAAAATAAATGGCTTATTGGAAAAATATGATAGAAAAGTAGAATGAGTTAGAATGACAATGAAAACATTGATGATATGGCTCCTTTGCTCTTAATTAGGGCAGGCAGAGAACCTTTTAAAATAGAACAGTCTCCTCTCATTCCTGTGCAGCTTTGTTTTTTCATTTCTAAAACACGGATCAGTCTGTGATGCAGGGACCTGGTTTTAATCATCTTCTTACATAATCTCTGCAATCATAGTAAAGTGCAGTGCTGTTCAGTGATTTTAAAAATAGCTTTATTCAGCTATCAGCATACTAATTAATACACTTACTTATTCCAACCTGGTTCATTCACCATCTTAGTTTCAGAAGCCACGCTACCTGGGGTGTAATCAAATACAACTGGCTTTGCCTGTTACACCACTGTAAGAAGCAGATCATCCATCAGAGCCACAACTCCTGCCCCTGTGGGCAGTGCCTGCTGTCTGCTCCTGGCACAGCAGTGAGGAGCCGTGCTGCATTGAGATCTAGTGGGGGATCCACCATGCCAAAACAAACAGATTTGGGGGCTATTGCCTAGAAGGCTGCGAACAGCATTCAGTCAGCCATTTTGGGCTTTGCAAGCAGGGTGGGGGACAGGGAAAAAAGGCAAAGAAAATCAAAGCTCCTGCAAGGAAAGGAAAGCTCCTTCTCTCTGCTGAGAAGGAAGAGATGACAGCATGGGAGGCTCCAGGTGCTACCTGAGGCATAAAGGAGTTGTACATATGGAAAGGACTGGAGAGAATCCCTGTGAGAAGCAAGTGCTCAGCATTTCATATAGGAAGTCAGTGTGGCTTTGTCTCTGTTAACACCTTGTCCTTTATGAGGGGCTTCTCTCTCAGCACCTTTTAAAGTATTTTGCCCACTCCAGAGCATTGTGGCTGCCTGTTCTGTGGCACAGCTCCTGCTGTCCCAGCACTGTGTTTGCTCCTCACCATGTGCCCAGCTGCCCCCTGTGCATCCAGGTACCAAGCTGAAATGGCACTAAAAAACTTCCTGGAGGGCTTTGCTGAACCTCAGGCTAAAAGTCATTACCTCTGTGGGATGGATGGAGGACTTGAATGGCTTGGGAGAGAATCATCAACCAGTTCCCAGGTACCACATTAGGATGTACCTCTCCTGCTGAAAAGTCATGTCTCCATCATCCTTTCTTCTTCCTCACTATCCTGCTTTGCTTCACTTTGCGCAATCCCAGGTGCTGGCAGACTGGCTGCCCTAAACACAAAATTTATGTACTAAGGTCCTTTCACCGTTTTTATAATCTCTGTTTTAAAAACAACTATTTGTAAACAGATCCACTGACTTAACCCAGCAGCATCTGACCTCTGAAACAGCTCTCACCCTATACAGGCATTGTGTTTGCTTTAGCAAACTGGGGAGTAACCAAATGTGAGACTGGGGGGGTGCTGAAATTTAGTTTACTAGAAGCCTGGTGGTTTGGGCATTTAGTACTCCCACGGTGACAGGAGCTGTTTGCTTGCCCTGCTGCTTTACCACTCCCTTCCAATGAGGCTGCAGTAAAATTAATAGTCTGTGACAATGTATCTTACTGGAAGCAAATTAGTCACCTCCATGCACTGGTAATTTCATCTCCACCAACAGGGGTGTGCACAGTGGCCAGAGGGACTGCAGGGGACCCTGGTCTGCAGGACAAGTCACTGCTGAGGATGCACAGCTGGGCATGGCTGGGGAGCCACGAGCAGCCAGGTGCTGCAGCCTCTTTGGGTGGCCTGTGTGAGGGTTTAGTACCAGGGGCCACAAAAAATTATTAATTATTTTCAAAAGATGTGAGATTTTTTTAAATTCTTTTTTTAAAAAACAATTCATCTTGAAACAGCTAAGTAATAACTTGTGCCTGGCTGTGTTTGCAAGGTAGAATTAATAATAATTTCTTGTTCAGGGTTCAGGGACAGAAGAAAAGATTATTTGGCAGACAAAGGCAGACATAGCTTGTGTCCCTTCAAGTGCCTCCACTTGCTTATTCATGCAAACTGTGAATGCCACTAAAATACATGAGAGCTCACTATGAGGACAACTGTCTGATGTGTATAAAAATAAAAAGACAAACATATTTAATTTTAGACAGAAGACATATTACTTTAACATACAGATTTTGAGACAAAATGAGAAGTTTGAAAGTGGCTGCCAAAGGAAAGGGTGGGTTGCCAGAAGGATTAGCCCCTTAGAAGTTTTGCTCACTGAGGCAGGGCCAGGGTTTGCCAGAGAAGACTTAGCCCACTCCTAATGTTGAGGTTAGGGTTAGGAGGGAGAAAAAGCTTGGAGCTTCAGCACAACTCAGGCTGCCAAAGGGAAGGGCTTTGTCGCCAAGACAGAAATTTTTCTTGCAAGCAAGCACTGGAATTCTTGGTCAAACGCTCAATTCACATCTGCACAGGGAGTTAAGCAGAGCTGGAGCTGCAACAGGGATGCAAAGGGGCTGCCAAAGGACAGGATAATAAACTGAGAGGGTCTTGCACTGACAGCTTTTTTATCTGGGCCAGAGTGTTTTGTTTGCATTTCCTTTCAAGTGAATCTTATCAGATTGCTGGGTTTCATCTCCTCAGTCTGCTGCTGATGTATGAACTCATGAAAAAGACCCCATTCCCAATCCCTAAATTATCCAAGACATTTCATTTCCCATCTATCTTTCAATTTGAACTTTCAAACTGCAAATTTTTGTCTCACTCTCTGGCTGTCACAAAAGCAAATACTGTGTGGATTTATTGTAAAATAATAATTTATTTTAAAAATACACAGCTCATCTGGCTGAGTTTTAGTCACCTCTGGCAATAAAGGCTTGTGTTTTCTCTTGCACTGGAACTCTGTAACCCAGAGTCTGGATGTGGAAGTTAGTTCCGTGTCAGAAGAGTGTGGGCAGATGGTGCAACTGATGAGGAGAACCTTCAGCCTGTCAGAGCTAATGCCACCCAAGCTGTGGGGAGGACAAGACTGCTTGGTAGGAGTCCTGGCTGTGGGTACCCAAGGTGGTTGGTGCCAAATGAACAATCCATGGGACACACCAGCACATCCCAGCTGTGCAGGGGTGGATACTTCAGGGCAAAATCCTTTTCAGACATAAAAGTCTCCTGGCATACTCATGTCATTCTCTTCGTAGCTTTTCCGGCACTTGTTTATTTCCATGATATGGACAAACACCAGCTCCAAACTGAGGTTCTTGCTGAAATAAAACTGCAAAGGTTTGTCTTGCACGGTCAAATTAATGTCAGGGCACCTTAATGGGCCTGACCAGCCTCATCTGGGGTCTCCACCTACACACCTGCCTGCGGACCCAGGAGCCCCATTCCAGCCTAGCCCTGGGCTGTCAGTGTGTCTGAGTGATGCTACAGAAGTACCAGTCTCTAGCTCAGGCAGAGCTGTGCCTGTACCTGTCTAAGGATCCTGTTGATCCAGACCCTGAGCAGCAGACTGACTTGCCAGCCTAACCACAGACCTGTCTTGTCACTGAGGACGTGCCCAGCAATCACTGTATTGTATCCAGCCCTGGTTACCTCACTGAACTCTGCTCTGATCTACTGATTGACTTCCCAGCAAGATTTTGGAGCTGCCTTATAAGCAGTGTTGCCTGATAAGATCTGAGTTTTGGGTAGAATCTGGCTACTCCCTGCAGGTTGGCCTTGCTCACTCTGCTCAGGTCGTGTGGAGAGCTCCCTGACCCTTGGGGAGCAGCTTGGCTGCACGGCACCGAGTGGGGCCAGGCTGTGCTGTGAAGGTAGCACACGATTTGCTTGTCTGATCTGTTCACTAGGCTGGAAAATATAACTAATTCATTTAAATTGCTACTGCAAAAAAATTGCTTAAATGTCTAATCTAGTCCTATTAGAAATCTAAATGGATTATGTTTTCCATTGGGATACAAGCAGCAGCCTGTTCCCGCTCCCCAGTGCTGGTCTGGCAGCTGTGGTTTGACACCCCATAGCCCTGGAGGTGTGGAACTAACTTGGGAGGTGAAGCAAGAGAAGCAGAACTGAACCTGTGCTCTTCCTCATTACCTGTTTTACCTGTTGCATGTTCACATTCTCAGGTGAGAAAAAAAATCATGAGCTGATTGTATTTTTGGCTTTTTTCAACTATGACCTACTGGTCAAGCTTAAGTTTTCTTAACTTTAGTACAAATAATTGTCATTTTGTCAATACTGGCCCACAGACACAATGCTGTGGCATTGCCACATCTCTGGCGAGATGCCAGAGATGGTGCCTGCCAGGTAACCAGACTAATGGTCCTGGTTCCACTGGAGAATGCAGGACAAATTGAAAGCAGCCAAAGAGCAGGGCTGTCCCTTTAATAATGCATGGCTGCAGGTATGTCTATTTTATTTGGTAATTTTTTGCAATTTTAAACTAATAGAAGATTCAGTTACTTCTTTTCCAAGCCTGTGATTTTCTTGTCAATTCTCTGCTCCCCTTTTCTTCATGCAGGCTTTTCTGTACCACAGCTGCAAATAATCTTCACAGGCACTCACAAACACATGGCAATGATTTTGCCCCTCTCCCCCCATGCACGTTTTCACATTTTGCTTTAATGAAGCATTTTCTGGGTGGGGTACTGCAGACGCCATTAAATATGTTTCTGTATCAACACTGCTCCTAAGCAAAATATATTGATTGGTGAAGCTTTGGACCTACTTTAATCAAGTAATCTAAATAGGGCTTAAGCTTCATAACCCTGGTGATGCTCCTAACTTCAAAGCTTTTACTTGCACTGAATTAATTTATCCTGGATGTTCTAATGCTCTCAGCAACCCTATAGATTATAATGGTAGAGGCTGCAATCATGGCTCTAATAATATTCCCTAAACTTGAACTCTACTCATCATAAGGTAAAGTCAGAATGCTCAGAGTGGAGAGCACAAGGAGAAAACCAAAGGATTTGGTTGAATTTGAATGTGTTCACCCCTCTAAGCAGGTTACTGGGAAGGAGATGTTAAGAAGCTCAGAAGGTGTTAACACTTTGGGGTTTTTTGACTGAAGATACATTCTGATATGAACTGAATGTCAAGTGATCATTTCCAGACTCCTTCTTGCATAATATTGTAGGTGTACTATGTCATATATAATTCTTACTCAAAGGGAAGGTTAGTTGGATTTCAGATGTTAAACATCAATACAAGTTACAGTATTAGTCTAAGCTATACCATGGGAAAAGGGAATAATGTTCTTCCCAATCCAAGAAAGAGCTAGAAACCATGTATCTACCTGACACTGAATTATGTGCACTGATGGCACAATGGATATGTACTGAAGGCCTGAAAGTGTTAACAGTTGCCTTGATCTTAAGGGTCTTTTCCAGCCTAAATGATCCTCTGATGCTAAGAACATTCTCATCTTTACGAATTAACATGTTCATATTTGTAAGAACCAGCAGGGCTCTTCCATGCATGCTAGTGATGCACTGAACACCACAGGGAAGTGTCTAATCTGGTGTGTGCTGCAGCCTAAAGATGCCGTTAAATCAGCCTGGGTTTGATTGGCATTAGTAAGAAGTGAAACGTGCTGGAACAAATGTAACTGCACCTACTCCAGTGTTGATGCAGGGTCCCTCTGGGTGGCAGGCATATAACCCAGTGGCATTTTATTGGAAATAACAGGGCTAGCATCCTGTGTTCCTGTTGCCCATGGCCTGGCATAATTTCTGCGTAGCTCCACCCTGGCAGAGCGCTGCCTGGTGCATAGAGACTGGGCCACAGGGCAGAGTTATTGTCTATTGGTGGAGGGTGCCAGACAGCCCTTTAGATAATTTCCAAAATTTCTTCAGAGACTGAGCCCTGGGCCCTGCCTGTTTCCCAGAGATTCTCATGAAAACAGCATACTGGTGAATAAAAAATGAGATTATTTAAAGCAATGATAACTTTTATGTTTTCATTAGGTAGTCAGGTAAAGGCTCATACTATTTTGAATAAAGACTATCTCCAGCTTTATGAATCTCAAAGACTATGAAGCGATTTCACACAGAGAGCTCTGATTACTACAGTAATAATTTCTTTTACCACCCTTTCAAACACTTATTAATAGAAAAAATATCAGTTCAAACTGTCTTCACTTCACACAGAAAATATCAGTGTTCACAGTGTGAACTTTAAAATTCTTATCTGATTAGTTAATGTCAACAATTATTAGTGTACTGTCAATTTAAATTTCTACTGTCCTCCATTGATCTCAGTCTACACATTCCATGCATGCACATCACTTAAAAAGTAACTTTCCTGACTGGCTAGGGATGACTTTCTGTTCTGCTGTCAACTGGCAGTAAGTAAAACAGGAAAATTTGGCACATTTTCCTGTGCATATTTCTTTGTGACAGGCTCTCACCTTGCTGCTCAGCATCAGCTGGACAGCATCTTTAAGGATACAGAAAGTTGTTCAAGAGGGGAGCTGGGAAGTGATAGCAAGGAGAGCCACTTGGTTTAGTTTCTGGTTCTCTCATTTCATAAACCTTTAGGCACACACAGATGGCACTTTTCTATTTTTATCATGACAGCGATGACTGGTTCCGCCTATGAGAAGAGACAGAAAAAATAAAATAAGCTGAAAGGTCAATTGCAGTCTAGATAAGATGGTACTGCACTGATGGTGCTGCACCGATAGTGCTGCACCTGGTGTTTGGAAGGCATCAGAGCTTCTAAACTATTTTTTTCTTTTAGTCTGCTAGTGTCAGGAATCATATTCCTCCAAGGGGAAAGGTGAGGCAGCCTCTGGCATTTTGGCATTCCTTCTCTCAGCCCTCATTAAGCCTGAATACTATTTACAATACTATTTAAATTCTTATTGACTATATTGTGACCAATCTAAGCTTGCTCAGTTTTGTACCTAGGTTCCAGAATGGGTTGAATTACTTCATGGCCACTGTTTTCTGAGCAGGGTTAATATGAAATGTAGCTGCCAAAGCCATGAATGAGTGGATCACACCAGCCCCTGTTCCCTTACAGTTCTCCCACCCCATATGCTCAGATCTCTTAGGAGGGACCAAGACATTTAGACAGCTGTATCCCAGTGGAAGTGAGGGACTGACTTTTAGCTCTGCAAAATCCATTCTCTCAGGTTCACAGGTGCTGGAGAAGACTGAGGAGACTCAGTCCAGCTGATTAGTTTTGCTTAAGATCACATAAAACATCGAGTAAATGTGGATTCCTTGCACAAGTATCTGATTTTATAGTACGGTTTATTTCTATTTTATTTCCAAAACCCTCAGAAACTCTATATACAGAGTAGACATCTGGACTCCTAATTTCTCTCCCCCTGTTCATGCTTCCCCCCTCAGCAGTAATCCCTTTCCTTGCTGCACACAGTAGAAAATGAGTGTTCCTGTCCCTCCTGTGCACTGCTGCCAGGCTGTTTTACGTAAGCATTCTTCTCTATTCCCCATCGCAGGACAGCACGTCCTGTTGGAGCCAGTTGTTGTCTCTAATCTCTGAACATAAACACAGAGATTACATTCCATCCTGTCACCAGTGTGCACTGGATAACAAGCATGCTGTCATATCTGTGCTGCTTTCCCTGGGCTGTGCTGATCACTCTCCTGCTGGCACCAGGTCATTTGCCATCAATGATAAATAGGCTGGGATCAGTCTTCCTTTCCTCCTGTTCCCAATGCTTTGACACATGGGGCTGCTCCACTCAACCTTCTACAGGAAGCTTTAGTATCATCCTCCTACTCACCCAGGGACATGAGGACATCACAATGGACGAGCTGGGCTCTCTGTGGCTTTGGTCACATTTGGTAGTCTCTCCTCTGCCCTTAGAATCTCCCAGTGTTTGATCTTCATGGTAGATCCCCCAGAGTTACCAAAGGATGGAGAAGAGGTTTAAAATTAAACCCAGCTGTCACTAAAGTAGTGCCTGGCCTGATTGCTACAAACAGCTTAATGACAAAGAAACCAAAAAGCCAGAAATGTCTCTCTTGGGCAATTCCTCCTCCCACCCTTGTTCTTCCACTAGCAGAGCTGTTTTTAAGACAGGAGAGGGAACTAGGTAGCTTTAGGTTAGTCAACAGCTGGACTCTATGCAATGGCCCCACTCCTAGGGCTAGGTGTGGGAGGAGTAGGTGTGTATCCACATGGATCTAGGTGGGGGAATACAAGCTACAACCTGCTAAGTTGCTGAATGTTCCACTTGCCTGTATCATGCTGTGGCTGCAAACTCAAAGTTGGAGTTACAGCAAGATCTCAATACGGGGTAGGTCAAGGGAGTGTATTAACAGCAGGGGGGATGGATTATCGTGGTGATCAGATTGGATCTGCATGTGACTCCTCGCTGGTGGAGAGCTGCAGGCAACATGATTTTTTAAGTGCAGGATGCTCCCTTCTACCTGATGCCTGAGGCTTTCAGCTCTCACCATGTTTGGCTGAGAAAGACTCACACCTTGCTCAGTCATTGAAACTCTTGCTGCTAGTTTCTGGACTGGGGAATTAGCAGCTGCCTGCACCGGACCTTTTTACCTGATGTCCATGGTGCCATCAAGTATCCTAATGCTGAGGAAGGAATGGGAATTTACTCAGAAGTTGCAAAGTTTTCCAAATATGATTTCTCATTTTGTATTCATGTGCCACTTGCAAGCAGGGGGTAGCAAGAGTGGGGAGAAACACCATGGTTCATTCAGTCATTAAATTAATGAATACAGGGAAAGGGTGGACAAAATGGGCTGATTCCCTCATTTAATGTCTCATCATTTGAGAATTATGTCAAATTATCTATCCCAAGAGGCAAGAAGTGGTAATACTGTACTTCACCTCTGCTGACCACTCTGAACAAACTGAATTTAGAGGGCTCTCATTTGGGAATTTAGGCATCATCTCAAGCTCAAGATGAGGCACAGACAACCAAAATAGTGCTGCAAGGAATAAGCCTACAAATGGGACTTGATGCCCAGCTCTCCCTCACATCATCAATGCACAAGACTGGACAATGGGTTGGCTTTTTGCATGATAGGATCCAACAGTCCATTTAGTACCAAAACAAATCTCTAACACAGATTTACTGCTGTGAGCACATTTACCAAAGTTGAGGAGGTTGAAACAATGGGGAGCTTACAACCAATTAGCCACATTTATTGTATGGGATCTATTTTATTGTGTTGCTAATTTATGTTGGTCACACCAGATAAAACTTCCTCATAACCAAAGCCCAAGCAACAGAGCAGGCTGCATCCCAGGCTGTGTACTTAACTGCTGTTTGCTTTCTTTCCAAGTCTTTTGTCTTTCTCTCATTTTCTCTCTCTCTCATTCCTTTTTTCCTTTATTCGTGCAGAGAAGAGAAATGATTGCTAATGAATTGCAAGCATGGGGTATGGAAAGATCAGTTAATATGGCCCAAGTAGTCAGTAAAACAAATACATTAAAGTGATCAAGTAATAAATGAAAATAGACCCAAAGAGCAGATTCCACTGAGAAAGCATGTAAGAATGTAAATTAATGTGACTTGATGAAACTTGAAATGTCATAACACAGCAGGGCATATAACACATCAGAGGAAATGTGAAAATTATACTTTTTCCTGAAATCACACTTTTCAAAAATAAGTGGCTTTTAAATTCTTCTAAAAATATAATAAAGGAATTAGTGTCAAGAAAAAGGTTATTGTTGTTTATCAGACTGCAGGCTCATGGTGGCTTTTCATGAATATCCTCTTTTATTTCTCTGACTATACAGTGGGAAAAGAAAAATCCAAAAGTCTTTCTACTTGTCTGGTTCCCTCTTGTTAATTTTGCACAAGGGATTTTTTGAAGTTGTTTGGATTGAGTGAGTAAATGGCATGATAAGCCCATGTGTTGGGAAAGTCTTTCCTCTCTTTCTATCATGAGAAATTTAAGATTTTTCTGCTGGCCTTGATGCTGGAATGTAGTCCTCACTGGGACCTGAGAAATTAATCAGGAGGGAAAGGATTCATCCCCTGTACAACACCACATAGCCAGGAGGTTGAACAGATCCCTTTTCTTCTGGTACAGAGTGGATTTCTGCAGGAAGAAAACCGAGAGTACAGGTCTGCAGAGCAAAAGAAGTTGCCACACAGCACAGAATTGTTCATTTCCTGCTCTGACTGCAGTGACTGTGTGTGGAAAAGGCAGCCTTGGCCTCTTTGTCTAACTCTGAGTCTCCATGGGAAGACTGTGCACTGGATCCTGGCTGAAGATGGATATCCTCTATGGCATGTGTCCGTGTGCCAGCCACCACCTCTCTGCACTGCTCCAGCTCAGATGCTTTCCCCAGACTATTTCTTGATTTTTTAATTTCCCTGTTTCCCTAATCCTCTTAAATAACCCTCAATGAAATTACTTTTATTCCGCAAAAGAGAGTGTCTATAAGCAGGACAGTCTGGGTTACAAGGGGATAAAAGGTATCCTGATAAAACCCAACCCCATCTCTTTTCATGCAGAAATGCAGGAAGGTGGGATGGTACTGTCCAAAGAGAAAGCTGGCAGACTCCTGTGTAACAAAAGCTGTTCATAGCAGGTAAATGTGGGGAGGCCTTGTCCCTGGGTATGCAGAAACTGTGGTGGGGAGGAAGGGAAACCCTTTTCCAAAAGAGATGTCCTTTGAAGAAAAGGGTTTCAAATTCCATGAGAATTGATAGCAGAATACGAAGCAAAACCATAGAAGTAGAGCCCCATCCTTTTGCCTGGCTAGTTAAGCTAAAGAAACCAGTTTGTTTTTGCAGATTTTAGCATGTGTGATCTCTCCAAGATCCCTTTTATTTGCTTATTTATGTATATCATTGCTGAGGAAGATGATTAAACTTTCCTGTTATTGAAGAAGATGATTAAACTTCCCTGTTATGACCCACATTTGACTTAATATATTACAGTATTACTTTCTACATCCTTCACTACATGTGTTTAGACAGGGCTTCTGAAATATTTTGCCCATGTTTCCCAAAGGAGGAGTTGGTGGCCTGAGGAAAACCTATTCTGTCTCAGAAAACCAGGGGAATGCCCACAGTATTTACTCTTGCCTTGTTCTAACTAAACCTTACAAATGATCTTTCCCTGCTGGTCGACTTCCACTGCTGGAATTTATTTCTTAAGCAGTTTTATTTCTTGTCAGTTGGTCTGCATTCACACTGCAGCTTTTCTGTCTGATTGCATTCAAGTCCTAAGAGTGCTTTGCTGCCTGCCTTAGTTTTTTTCCTGGTGGGAGCGATGTGTAACTGTTATTAGGACATTTCCAGAAGGATTAATTCTGGCTAGTTTCTCATAGCTGCGCCCTTTTACTTCCCTGCTGCTCTTTACTCTTGTTTTGGGTGACAGCTTTCATTTATTGCTTAGAACCAGCAGTGCCAGAAGAAGAAACATTAATATTCTGCAGTGAAAGACGGTTTTTAAGAAATAAATTCATTTTATTACAGGCAACTGAGAACAAGTAGGAACTGAGCATCTGGGTTAGCCACACCTCAGAAGAACTTAAAAGAAGATGAACCACTGAGAAAAATCTGTAGTACAAGTGCTATCCTGTATCACCCAGAGGGCAGAGTATCAACAGGGATTCTCATCCTACTGGGATCACTGATAGAGACCAGCTCTTTGAAACCTTCTCACTAGGTTAAAAACTCAGTCACAGCAATTAACTATACATTGCTGAAGTCCTGGGATTGGTTTTGAATAAGTTTTGGAAAAAATTACGTGCAAAATAAACAAATAGAAAGGTGTTAAAATATTCTACAACCAAAAGAAAATGGGTCATTATAATAACTTTTCTATTGCAGAACAATTGCGTGTGTCCTTTGGAACACTTACTCATGGCTTACTCTTGAAACAGCTATTAATATAAATACTTGTTATGAGAGCAATCCAGTTGCATGATTTATGCAGTCATATTAAAAATTATCTATCCAGATGATACAAAATTTAGAGCGTGAGGAGCTGACGTCTTAAGCCCCTGAGAATATTGGTTTCACTAGGATCAGGATTTCACTCTGATTTCTAAATCTCTGACATACTGTGGTAAAATCGTTAATTATTGTATCTGATCATCCTGATGAAACTGGCTTACAATTTCTCACTCACAGACAGCAGTACAAGAGATTCACTAATTTTAAGAAAAACAAAGTCAAAAGATTTTTAAGGCATTTTGGATATTGCAGTAGCCTTTAACGACCATAGTGATGATACAGCTGGAATTCTGATGTAAGTCTCAAGTAATACTTCATGATGTTTGATGCTTGCTGTTATTAGCATGTTTGGTTTGGTTGCCTTCCTTCTTATTGTCTTTAAGCCATTTGTATTGATCGCTGAGGTCTTGCAGTATGGTATTGGAGCATCTCTGTCTAAATCCATACAATAAATCCCAACCCTTACAACAAATCCAAAAAAATTGAAGGAAGATATCTCAGTTTAAAAACTATTTCAAAAAGTGTCATCCACCTTCATTTTGCTGTCACCTGCCTGGCAAGTAATGAATTGAATGGATACAAGGAATAGGAATTGTAGGAACAAACAGAGCGGGAAGGTCAGCCTGGGGTTTTTCCTCAGGTGTATGGGCTGGTGTCCATCAGGCCTGACTGTTGAGTACTGGCCTATATCATCAGAAAACACCATGCTCCCACTGCAACCTGTACAAAATGGGATGGACTTAAACCTCTTATTTCTCATTCTCCAGCCATATCTCATTCCCTGCTGCTGCTTCATTTCCTTATAGTGTGCCCCTCACCACCCTCGATTTGCTAGCCTCTGCTATCAGCAGCAACAGTACAAGCAGCTCCCTGTCAGTGCCAGGCTGTGTTCCTCTCAGGAGCAGGTTTTGTAGTGGTAGTATTACACATACCAGAAAGGGAACATCTGCCTCATGCTATTCCCTCCTCCCTCAAGCCAGCTCTCTTATTTCCTCCTACTCCCAATCTTCATTTTTTCAACTTAAATATTTCTTCTACATGTAATTTCCACTGCTCCTGTTTGCTTTTGATGCTTCTGAGCACTCAGGAACACTTTTTTTTCTTTTGCATGAGAGGTCAGCAGTGGGGTTTGGGTTTCCAGTAGCAGCTATTGAGTGTTGCTGTAGTTAAATGAGCTGAGACCTTTCCTTCCTTCCTTTGCATCCCTTCGAAAAGGATTTAGATCACCTGAGTCATATTGATCATTATCTCGTGAAATCCTAAAGGATTTTAAAGTGGCACCAGACATGTTTAAATACCTAAATGACTTCCCAGTTTTGGTCAGCCAGCTTCTTTCTCCAAAATTCTGCTTTATGGTTTGTTATTGGATGTCATAACTTGGCCTTACCCAGCACTGTTCACAAACAGGCAATGGAGAGTGTCTTAGTAGTAGAAAATATCATTGCTCACACAAAGTTATAGAAGCTTCCTGGAAGCTGCCAAAGCCAAAGGAACTAACCCATTTATTATGCTGGCTCATAACATGACCTGTTGTTGTAGACTGTGCATCTTCTTATGCCTACAGATTTCTTGTGCATGTCTCAAGAGCAAAAGCTTGGAATAAGAATGGTTTTCTCAGCATAGAGCTATACTTCAAGTTGTGAGCAACAGAAAATCTGAAACATAACCCCCAAAGGACTGTCCAGTTACATGACTCAATTTTCAGCTCACCTATTCATCTCTGCCAATTGCTTAACCATAGCATAACATTCTGTTTGCAGGTGGTATTACCCATTTTTAACTGAATGACAGTGTTCACATTGCTGTGAATGGCAGGTGGCCTGGATTTCCACTGGATGTATAAATTAAACAAAACAATTTAGACAGACTTCCAAACTCTTCCATTCTTTCTAGAGTAGGTTGTGATGTACCTTGTCAGGAGGAAAGTACCAAATTGCATCAGATTCAACCCACCTTTCCAAATAAAGTGTTGAAATTAAGAGTAAATATTACATCCTTATGTTAGCTGGTCAATGCAGATGTTATGCAGATATATATTTTCATAACAGTTGTTGTCATAACCTAGTAACAATTTATTTTAAAAGAATGAGTTCTACTCCAACACCTGCTCATACATTGTGCATTCACTCCGGCATGTCTCTACACATATCACATATTTATCAGCAGCAACTTGGAGATTAAATTATTGAAAAAGTGATAAAGAGAGGCAAGAGGCAAATAAGTTATCCCAAATGAAGGCCAGCAAAGCTGTACTGCTGTGCCACCAACATTTTCTGCATATACCATAGAAAAACTGCTTTTGCTTATTTCCAGATTCTTCCAGTGGTCTCCACTGCATCCATCCTGTGTCTCATGAAGGCAGACTTCTCTATTCATCCTCTACCTACAGCATTATTGAAATTGTCCTCCTTCTGCTCCCTCAGTCCATCTATGGCTACAAGTGTTATGGAAACAAAATCTGCTGTTCATCTGTTTGAAGAAAGGAGACCTCTCTGATCAGTAGGAATCTCTTGTCTCTACCTCATAAGGTCTTTGAAGAATGGCCTGTCACTCAATAGATGTGTACAGCATTTAGCACATGGGGCTGCCCCACTGGGGGCCTGGAGGTGGGATTGCAGCACAAATGGGAGCAGTGCAGGTTTGTCATAAAATGATGAACTACACAGCCATGTGGCATCATTTATCACCAGCCCTCACTACAACAAACAAAGCATGGAATATAATAATTCCTAAAGGTATATATCACTTTTTCTTTCTCCCTTTTTGTCTTCTTTAGAGGGGAAATTTATACACCACTATGCTAAGTTGTGACTAAGAGTGGGTACCATTTGAAAACAGGGCTGCAGAAAAAGATTTGTTTCAAAATAATAAAATGCTTGAGAAAGCTTCACTAGAGAAGACTGAAAATTACTTGATGATAATCTGCTCTCAGTCTAGGAAGAGTCAGATGATTCTGATAAAGCAACATTTGAAACTTGAGCATTTGTCAGTGGTGTTGGGGTTTTTTAATTAATCAGCTTTCCAAGTGCACTACAATTTATATCTGCATTTGGCATTTAGTCATTGCAGATAGTAAACTGTACTTAGTAATCTTGCCTGTTCCTCATGAATCTTCTTGACAGACAGATGGGAGCTGTACATCTGCCTGAAGCCAAAGAAGTCTTCTCACACATGAAAAAACTTATCATCAAAGCCTGACCAACAAAAATGATCCCCCAAAGTCAGTAGCCCCATCATAATAATGCACAGGAGAGCTGGAAAGGGTGGGAAAGAGAGCAAGAGAGCTTGATGGGAAAGAGCATGCAGAGAGGACCAGAAGCCACAAAGGGATGGGGAAGGCAGGTCTGAGACCACGGGAAAGGCACAGGGGTAAACAAGGCAGTTTCCCACAGACCTGAATGTGCAAGTGGCCTTTGTCTCTCACTTCATCTGTCTCCCACAGGGAATAGTCTGGCATCTCATCTCCTGGGTTACTGGGAAGGAGGAGAGCTTGCCAGTGCATGTGTGACTGGGAGCTCCCAGCTCCTCCTCACACCTACCACTTGCTCTGCTGCTAAATGCAATATGCTTTGCCATTACCTAGCTGTAATTTGTTAAATCGTTATAAAGAACTTTATCACTATAAAGGAAAGCTTCAGCTGCAGAGTTGAAAGGCTTGTTTCAAATGTGAATATTCCACATGAAAGAATTTCTCTTGTTTCAAACCATTTGCATTTTCCTTGCATGTTATTGATCTGATTGAACAGCTCCCAGATCAAAGGCATGCTGGCAAATGAGCAGCCAAGGTGGCAATATGCGAAATGGACAGCTGTTAAGAGAGCAGCTTAAATAATTGCCCAAGGATCTATTGGGTAACATGATTAATGATTATGAAAATATGATGACATGATACCAAAGAGTAGTGTGCAGTGATTGATGGGGAAGTTGGATAAGGCCAAGCTTAGATATCAGAGTATGGGAAACAGTATTACAGCTTGTAATCATGGTATATATGGGGCTTAGTTGTTAAGAAATTTTGATGCTTAGTTTTGCCTTCTAAGAACTGAAACTCCATAGATGTGCACAATATTTCTCTTGCAATGAGGAAAGAAAAAACCCCTCCTGCTAACAGTGCATGGTAATAGCAGAATAGATGTGAAGAGACAACCTCATTTTTCTAAAAAATCCCTATAAAACTTACTGCAAGCTCATGCTGATGTTTTAATTAACACCTGAGCAAACTATACATAACCCATTAAAGGAGAAAAAGATCTGTTAGTGGAATGACAGTAGTTTGCATATAGACAGCTTTTTCTTCTGGTTTTTTTGTTTGGTTGGTTGGTTGGTTTTTTTTCTTTTTTTAACCTCAAATTCTGGCAGCCAACAGTAGCATAATGCAGGAGATGGGTCCAAATTGCAGGCTAGAGCTACACTATGGCAAAAATATTGCAAACACTTGCAGGTCATTCTCTGTTGAAAGTTATATGAGATTTCTATTCACTCTGTGCTGCTGAGTGATGCAAACCCTCCTCCTCCTTCAGAAATTTTTGTTTAAGACTCACGAAAAAGAAGGTAATATTTAAAAAATTAATAAAATGCTATTATAAAATGTGAAACATGAGCAGACAATTTTAGAGGTGAGAGTAGGCAGCAAAATCCTCAGGGTGAAACCCCAGTTCAGGAAAATGGAATGCAAAATTGACTTCAGTTTGGGCAGGATTCCATGCTGGGGTTTATTTTTGGTTTGGTTTGGTTTTAAATTCCATTTCCTATACTGAGTATATGTGAATAGGATTCTATTCTGGATCTGAGACATACAATTTCTGTGTGCCAGAAACTTGGCTGCTGTAAGTGAGGGGACCTCATTGAAATTTTCAGTTGGGTGGCAGCAGATGACAAGTATTAGGCCCAGAACTCCAGCTCCTGCCATTAGATAGTTGTGGTATGACAGCAATTGTCATGGCTTTAAAAACAGAGTGATGTGGGTAGAACTATTTAAATGAAAACAGCATTGTTCATGCTAGACAGTTCTGGAAAAGAATATCCATATTTGAAACCTTGGAAACACTGTTAATCTCTTCAGGGATGTGAGACAACAACAGAGATGGTGTAGGATTTGAGAGAAATACCAGGAAGCCTGATGCTTCAAAGCCATAATCTAGTTCACAAGCCTCAAGAGTGAGTATTAGTGAGATTACAGTTCTGGTGAAGATTTTTCACAACAGGAGGTGAGAAATAGAGTTGAAGCATCTGTTGACATTTAGGGACAGATTCATTTGTAACCTTAGGTGGGAGACCTAGCCCTATTCACATGCAAGATTACGTGATGGGTCAAAGCCCCAGTGTTTAGTTATGGTCATGCTCAAACATCTTGAAATACCCTTTATTGAATCCATCACAAATACCATCTGCCCCATCACTCTGTCCCATCACTCTTCACTGGGAAGCCCACACCTCATTTTATGTCACACACAGGCTTCCCCAGGAGAGAAAACTGGGATCTCTCTGCAGCACTTTCACACCAGCTAGACTCTGCCTGGCTGTTCTGAGAGCTGTTTCGAGGCAATCACAAATGATGGCTTGCTACAGGGCTCACACACCAGTTCAGTCATTTCAGTATTTACAAAGTGTAGCCTGTAACTACTGTGTGGCAAGGATTGTGTCTGCCCAAGTGTCTCTTTATGCTGCAGTCATGATGTTAGAATCAGAGAAATATAATTTACAGCCTTGCGCACACCTGAACCCAAATATGTGATGTCTTTTTATCTTGTTCCAGAGATTTGTTCTGATAGAGTTTCTCATGAATATCAGATGCTGGCACTGCACTGGCTTTTTTTTTTTTTTTTTTTATAATTATATTTATAACCAGGACTGAACCTGGGCTAGCCCCACCTGGCTTCTGCAATGCACCATGGCAAATTCTGTGGTACATTGGAATTCCTTGCAGTTGCATTATTTTAAAACAGAAAAACACCAAAAAAACCCCAAACAAACAATTTTTTAAAATTGTTACTGATTTAAATGAGATTGGGAGAATCTTGTTTGCCTACAATCCTTTAGCATTTTTTAAAAAATACTTCGGTGACTGTCCTCCTGATCATTTAGCTTCTCAGCATTTTTCCAACTCCAGGTTGTGCAAGCCTACACAATAGAGTTTGGAAAGCATGTTAATACCATGGCAACTGGGCAGGGGCCAGCTGAGGGTTTGTGCATCAAGCTGGGGTGGAAATGCCTATGATGCCCTAGTTTCAAGAAGGTCTGACTGGCAGGTGCTCTCTCCTTTCTTGCCCCATGCCAAGTCCACAGCTCATTTCTGGCCAGCTCAGCTTTCACATTGCCAACCTCGCTGCTATTCCAGGTCCCTGGGGCTCCCCCACACACCCCTAACAGGCAGCCCCACTTTCATATCCCCCTTAACACCAGGAGAAGTGGGGGCATGACTCTGCCCTAGGACTGCTCCCTCTGGTACCTGGCTGTTTGGTGACTCAAACCAAGCCATTTTTCAGCCTGCCCATCTTCCTGGTTCAGGCTCTCCCATGAGGAGTCCTTTACACCTTTAATAGGAAATTTTGCAGTTCCACTCCATTTCATATTTCTACTTGAGAATTTAATTTTTTCATTTAGTAATCCAAAAGTAGTTATTTAGCTGCAGGACAGGAATTCAGGTAAGAATGAGTGATCAAACCTTTCATCTCTGAGTCCAGCTTTAAGCTCAGGTTAACCTGCTCTTGCTGTGTCTGGTTATAGCAATCAAATTATTAGTAAAAATATTAACTGGACTAATTTGAATCAGTGTAAATGACTGATTAATACTGTAGGAATTATAAGAACCCAGTAGCTCCAGCAAAAAATTAATATGGGTTTCTTCCCATGAAGTACACAGGAAATTTACATGGAGCATTTGGCACGTTTCAGAAGGCAGTGAGGTTGGTAACAAAGCTCCTTTCACAGAACATGAGATCAATTTGCATTGCAGGAATCAGATTGTGAATGCTTTTTGACATAACGAACCTGATAGCTTCACACCTACTTCTGATGAAAAGGTGTGCAAAAGCTGCACTTTGCATACTTACTGGAAGCTGTACCAAGGGACTGAGGACTGAAAAAGTAAATGAGTGTGAAAGTTCAGGTCCGGAGAGGAACTGGATTTGCCTACATGGCGTGTTCACAATTGTGTCCAGTTCTGGGCTCCTGTGTACGTGACAGACACGGGACTTACTGTGAGCCCAGCCAAGGGCCATGAGGATGACTCAGGGATTGGAGCACCTTCCGTATGAAGGAAGGCTGGGACAGCTAGAACTGTTAAGAGAGAGGCTCAGGGGAATCCATTTGGAAACAATCCTGTGTGATGTTGTTCTCTAGGGTAACCCTGCTTGAGCAGGGAAGCTGGGCCAAATGACCCCACTGTGATCCCTTCAACCTGACCCATTCTGTGATTCTGTGATCCTACCAGTGCATATAAACACCTCATGGAAAGGAATGAAGACAAAGGAGCCAGATTCTTCTCAGTAGTGCTCAGTGACAGAACCGGAGACCATGGGCACAAGTTAAGCCAAATTCAAACTGAACACAGAAGTTTTTTTTGGTTTTTTTTTTAAATTGTGAGGGGGGTTAACAGTGGCAAAGATTGCCCAGAGAGGTCTCAATTTATGGAGACCTTTGAAACCCAGCTGGACACAGTCCTGGGCAACTGGTTCCAAGTGACCTTGCTTGAGCAGGGGGGTTGGAACTAGACGATATCGAGAGGCTGCTCCAAACTTCAACCATTCTGTGATTCAAAACCTGTATTCAGCTGCTCTTTAAATTCAGCTGGTACGTGCCCTGTCATCTTGTGTACATTTGCATCCAACAATCTGAGAATCACTTTGCCTCTTGGTCTCCTTGCAGTGCTGCCATTGTGGAGTGCCAGGAGCCCAAAGTGTGTTGCTCCACCCTATGCACAGCATCTCAAAGGTACCTAATTCCTACCTCTGCTGGTGCACAGAAGTGCTTCAGTACTGAGAAGCTTTAGAAGCTGGGTACAGAAGACCACAAACATGAGTTTTACACTGTGTTATACCAGGTTTCAGAAACAGGGATTCTTTCGTAAGCCTGTCCTGGTTAAACCTGGTAAGTGACCTGAGAACCACTGTAGGGACCAGCTATGTGGTTTCAACAGCAGCTGCTGCTGTCTTTTATGAAATGCATCTGGAGAAAGAGTAAGCAGTGGCATATTATCTCTGCAGTAGTTTAGCGGTTCTGTCAGGGAATCCAAAAGTTAAATTATTTCCTCAGACAGAGATATTCAAACCCAAACCTTTCGCTGCTCCAAAGCACCAGCTACAAAACTAGCCTAGTGCAAAATAGAAGCATTCTTCAGTTTTCCTGTTGAAATTACTCAAGGTACTTAAAATAATTCATACTTCATTGCATCAGACTTGGAGGATGACAAGCTGGCCTAAAACTGGAAATTTTTGCTTGGATGCACAGCCCTTATCAAAGAGTTTGTCTTGTAAAGCATCTACTTCAAAGTAGACTACAACCATCTTATTGGGGTATTCCTGTGGGAGGCAGGAGCTGTCAGTACAAATCCTAACTAGAAAGACATAATTAAGACCTTGCAGCACCAGGTTTGAACCATACTGCTCTGCTAAGCCTTCCCTACTGTGGTGACCACAAACTCTGCATGCAAGGTGAGAATGTTGCAGCAGATGTTGAATTCTGCAGCTGCAGGGACTCCACTGTGGAAGGCGCACACTTGAAAGAGTTGCAACAGTAAATGACAAGTGCCTAAAATGTCCTTCTGGATCTTGGCTTTGGTAGCTTTACCATCAGTATGTTTCCCCAGATCAGAGCTGAGGAACTCCATCAGAGATACCCATGGAGGAAGGAGGGAGGAAATTATATTGCAGTGTGGTATTACTGTATTTGCTTTTTCAATAGGCTCTAGTCATTAGTGTTGTCACAACCCTGGAAATTCACTCAAAGAAGATATCTGAAGGAAAACCTCTTCCTTCCTGCACACACAAACATACACAAGCAGAGTTTTTTTGATGATGCTTTCAGATAAACAGCCATCACAAAGCCTCAGTTTCATTTTGTCTCCATTTTAGCTCCAGGAAAAAAATTGCTGCTTCTGCCTGCAGCCTAAACAATTCACTTTGCTGCCAAGTGCCATCTCAAAAAGAGGAACAGTATAAACTAATTTCATACCTATTCAGTTCAATAATAGGTATTGTTCTAACTATACTGCTAGTGATAAGAAACAGAACAGCTTATTTGCCATTGCTAAGCAACTGTTAAAACAGTGTGTACAATTCAGCCAGCTCTAATGGGCTGATAGAAATCAGTGTCTGAAGTTCTTGTTTGCATTAGGAAGTCAACAATAATTGTCCTTCTCTATTAACATGCATTTAATCTGGCTGCACCAGATTCAATCAGGATTCTGTCTTAATGGCGTTTGGAATGGTCTGCTCTCCCTCAGAAAAAAAAATTTAACCATAATGCATTGACCTGCTTTAATCCTCCTGTTTTGTTTTGTTTTGATTCAGTGATGAAGGCAACACAGGAAAAATTAGGTAATATGAAACACTCTGCAGAAATAAAAGCTGATGGTGTGAATGGCATCAAGTGGTAAGGCAGAGTTTGAGGTATTTAGATAGGGTTCCGTCACTCACAAGATGGCATTTGTGTCTGAGATGCAAAGACATCTGCAAACCCCCTACACATTTGGAAAAACAGAATCTAGGCAAAACAGATGTGCATAAAACCATGGAATTTTTTCCCAAGCTTAATTTATGAGCTCAGATTTTAGTAATTTCTGTACATCATTTAGGAGAAGGGACTTTGAGGCCTCTGATGATGCCTTACGGAGATAAGGAATGGCCAAATGAATAAATGCAAAGGAAGAAATGTTGCACAAGAGGCTCCTGCATTCATAAGCACTGCTTTGTAGCTGCAGAATTATTTCTGTGGCCTAAAAGAAGAATGCATTATTATGCGAGGATGATACCTCCTCATATGCTCTGTTCCCTCTGTGAAACTAAAGATGCATGAGTAAGTAATGATGCATAAGCAGAGGGCCTGAAGACTGACTGATGCTGGAGCTGGAAATCTGTACTGGTACTCAACACTGCTCCACTGCTTTTACTGGTACATAAACATATGATTAACACTTATGCCTGTCAGCAATCCCATCACATTCATCAGAACCACCACTGTTTCCTGTTAAGTAAAAGCTTAAATAGTCTGTTGGCACAAGCTGAGAAAATCAGCACTTTGTCCCATGCAGGTGAAACAACATTGCCTTGCTCAGCCCACTGTGCCTCACACCATGACTTACAAGAGATAGATCTTGGTGTAACAACAGAAGGATAAGTGCTTTGAAAGAGAGACTTCAGCCAGTGCCTGAGTCAGAAAACTAACTTGTCACATAATGATATGAAAATGTGGGGTAAAAAGTTGAGACTGTCCCTCTGCAAAGCTTACGGCAGAGTCTGAGTCACCACAGGACATGAGAAAGCTGCCGGCAATGGCATGCAAAGCAGGCTGGATCTGAATTCTCCTGTTATGTAACTCCTACGTTAGCATCTTCTCTGCTCCACATATAAACCCAGAAAACATTAAAAAGCTGCTGCTGAAAGCAGTGCTTTTATTTATTCATTTGTATGAGTCAAATGTGACTTAAAACATTAGATATTTTCTACACAAGCTTTAGTACAGGACCAGGCACTTTCTTTGCTGGTATTGATGAGACCATTTATTTCTGCATTCATTAAAAGGATGTTTGCACCCCCTAGTGTATAAGAATTTGCAAGAAATCAGGTTCTTCTAATAGCATTAGCTAAATGAGGATGTTTAATATTAAACTATAATAAAACCCCCCTGTTACAATCTTAAGAAACTTCAAGGGAAAGAATCATAAACTCAAAGATCATCTTAGGTGTAATCCTTCATGTCCCTGACCTCAACAACTGTAGGACCTGAAAATGAGTTCTACTGAGTTGGATTTTTATCTCACTGGAAAATATCAGGGATTTAGAGTTCAAAAAGGAGACTGTACCCAAACCAGAGAATTCAAATCCAGACCTTCCTGAGACTCAGGGATGTTGCATCCAGCATCAGCCCATTAGTGAGATAATGTCTGTAGCTGTGTTTCACTGAAGGATAGATTTCTTTGGATTGAAATTTCCTCCAGCTAACAGAAACTGTGAAAATGAGAGGCAGGCACTTAACTGTTCTCCAAGAACTACTGCCCAAATTGCACAGATATGCAGACCTCTCAATTCTGACAGTGCCTCACATCCCACCATTTGGAGCTAGGTCTTAAAACATTTTTGAAAAAACTTCTTACAACTGTGGATTCCTTTATCATTCTTCAGATGTAACTTCACTTATGGTGTTAAACAAGGTAGAACCAGTCGCTGAGATGAACCAATTGGACCTCCCTTGCTGGGACCCGAAGTGGCAGCTCAGCTCCCTCTGTCCAGTGTGAGTCTGGAACCTGAGCAAAGCCCAGGTGCTCCTGGAACCAAACCAAACCAAGTTCTGGCTCCTGGCTGCTGAGCATGGGAAGGGAATGGTTTATGGGAGCACTTTCTGGTGGGACTTACACTGACTTTTGAAGAGTCACTGTGTGACCCAGACCTCTGCAGCATGGGCTGGTATGTGCTGTTTGCTGACTGTCACTCGTGTGGGCAGGCTCTGATCTGACCAAACTACACGTGTGTTTCAATAATTCCCCTGCTCACCCCTTTGCTGTAAACATGATTTCACCATTTCCCCTGAGGTGTCCGAAACCCAATCACTGCAGCCTTGGCAAGTGTCTGACAATCAGAAATATGATACTGCCAAGGAAAAAAAAGTCTGTTTTCATTATCCAAGCAGAATTAAATGCAAAAAGCAAGCAAATGGCATAAATGATGAAAATTATATTAGATTTTTAGAATTACTTTCATTATCTAAGTAGTTTCTTATAATAAATGTATTCTAAAATATGACTTTCAGTCAGTGGTATTTATTATATTAAAAACAGACTGATTTTATTTACTGTACTATGCTTGTTAGCTCATCCAAGCCACTTTACCCTGTAATTTTAAATGAATTCTTCGGGCTTTCTTTCAAAGAAAAGAAACTTGGCTTTTTGACAGAATAGTCCTTAATAAGTCACAACCAAGCTACTGCCAGGAGCTGTGATGATGACTTCTGTCAGGTATTCTTTTCTTCCAGAGAATGGAGTCATCGTGATATTAGTGAAGAATTCTTTGTGTCATTTGTGTAAATAAATAACAATAATAATGTAACATATAAAAAGAGCCAGCATATCACTGCTAAGAGTCCCCAAAGAATTACATTTCAAAGTTCAGTAGTACCAGTGTGATATAAACGAGGAAAATGGTACAATGCAAACATGTTTTAAAAATTACATGAACAAAAAGAAAATTATATTGGCATGTGCAGGTATCAATTTTAAAAGCAACTCTCCACCCATATTTTGAAAATTTAATCGATCTGCTTTAGAAACTGGACTACTTACTTGCAAATGCCTTTCTTTTTTTTTCTTTTTTAAATCAAAAGTCCAGATCTTTCCATATAAATTAATTTCTTGTTGGAGCTTTCTTTTGCACTATTATTACTAGATACTCAGTACTGTGATTTTTGTGGGACAAAATTCCACACAAACTCTTCATTGTAATAAAGAAAAATGCTAGTACCATGTATCTCATTTCTGAGAACAGAAAAAAAAATACTTCCTTCTGCAGATTTCACTGAAGTTGGGCTGTGATTTTTCCTGCTTTGTCCTGCTTGATTCTTTCAGTGGCTCTCGAACATAGGACTGAGGTTCTGGATCACAGGACGCAGAAATGTTGACAGTCAGGTTGAGGATGCTGCCTGACTTGGAGATGATGGTCATCACTCTCACAGCTTGTATGAAATGAGTTGGTGCAGAAGATACTGCAGTTTTTATGCAGCTGGTGATGCAATAGATGCTGCAATTGACAGTAAGCAAGCAGGAGCAGGAGACTGCTTGAAGTTTCAACGACTGGCCCAAGTGAACACTTGAATTCTTTTCCCACCTAAAACAGATGTTTTAGCAGGACAATATGGTGATATTCATATAGAGTATGTTACTGGGATATAGAACTCCTAGGTTTCAACCCCCAGGGCTCTAAATTAGCTACATAAAAGCAGTGCACATAGGAATGAAGAAGAATTTTATTACATATAAAACGAAGTCTTGTGCATCACACCTGTCATTTTTCATGGGAGGATGTCAACACAAAATGTAGGTAGAGAAGTGTGACACACAGCTTTCCAGGGATTCAGCTGAAATCAAACAAAGGAATGGAAGAGATGATAATTCCTCTGCTCTAAATAGTGAAAATAACTGAGGAATTTGTAGCTATGACATGGCTTGCCATGAAATATACTGGCTACATTGAAATTCCATATAAACTGAATTGGGCCTTTGTTCTTGGGGCTCTGAAAGACATTGTCATACTTCCCTGGTCTTCCAATATTGCCCAATGTTGTTTACACAGGAATGTCAGGGTGAGTTGTTGCTACTCCTTACATCATTGCACTGTGTAAAATTAAAGTATGGATGAGACAGACCCCTGCACTGATTATACATCCAGGATTGTCTGAGATCATACTCAAGATTTTATTGTTTTTTCATTTCTAGGAAACCCCAATCCTACTTGTTGTTGGTGAGATGCTGAATTTCATTTACTAACCTGTTCTTGTCCCCTTTGAATACCTAATACGATATTTTATATGGATATTAGGGTGTGTATGAATATTGTTCATATTTCCTGCTTCAAGAAGGCTGAAGGATTCCAACTTTGCAAAGATGCAAATACTTGGTCATATTTCCCAAAAGCCTAATGCAGCTATTATTCCAAGAGGCATCATCCTAAAGTCGTGGAGAGAAGGCACTGTGGCTAATGCAGTTTGGCAAGTCAGTGTAATATTCACTACATTACCTTGACGTGGTTTAATGGAATGAGAAGCATGAACTCTGTGTCAAGGAAAATTACCTGGTGACCCTTGCTGTAGTCTGATGCCTGTTCTGAACTGGATAGCTATGAAATGGTGTGGAAAATCTCATATGAACTCCACTCCCCCTGGTTCTGTCCCATAGGAAACTAATTTCCTATCAGCTTGTCTATTAGAAAAAAGAAGCTTGCTTTGGTGTTTTCATTTGCTACAGTATTATTTCATACATACAACAGAGCTCTCTGTTGAGCCTTCCTCCTGGCCTACCCCCCGATGGAAAGATAAACCAATAATGGAAGTGAATACAGAAAAAATTAAATATAGGGAAATGCAAAGGATACTTTTTTTTTATTTTGATGAGAAGCAAAGAGACTGTTGCAGTCCCTTTTTGCAGGAAGCAGTCTTGGTCTGCTCTCATGAATTTCCTTCTTTCCTTAGAAAACATATTTGCAGAGTGAACTTTTTTAGCTGTGTAATATAAGGGAACTAAATTTTACCCCCCTGCATGAATAAATAGACTAATTGTCAGTGACAGCTGGAAAATTAATTTCATCTTCTTGAAAGACACTGGATGATGTCAAAGTCTTCTGTTGATTCACTTCAGAAGAGGCATGTCCTCTTCCAAGGATCTCACCCCTGACCAAGGGAACAAATTGGTAAGCAGTGTGCAGGGCAGATAATTTTATTCTCTGGCTCATCTGTTCCAACTGCCAGGAAGATTCCCAGTCAGTGCCAGCCCCAGTAAGTGCACACAGAGATGCAACCATCCAACTTATCACTTAAGATCTGGTTCTTCCCTTGCTTTGGTGGGGAATGTAGGCGACTGCTTAGGGCAGATCTCTGGAGCCTCACATGCTGATCCTGCAAATGCATCCCTTTGGATTTGTGCCAGGAAAGTTACTGGTCAGACATCTGCAGCAGGGCTCCAGCAGGACCCTTCTGCTTTCTGTGGTGCAATGTACTGGGGGAATGCACTGTCACACACTGCTGCCTCCACCCACAGCCTGGTGCTATGTGCCCAGCCCAAGCCTTGGTGAGCTCAGGAGCAGGAGCACTCTGTGCTCCACAACACAGGAATGGCTGCTGTGGTTAGGTGTGACTAGACCTAGGCTCAAAGCTTCCAAGAGCCGGAAAGCTGCACACTGGCAGTCTGACAAAATAAGGGCTAGCACGCCACTCATGCACAGAGATGCTATTTTTGCAGCATGTTGGACTCATTAGGTGGGAATGTCAGCGTCTGAAAAAGGTGGAAAACAGTAAAGAGACAGGTCCTCAGTACCTGCCTTTGATGTCTCCAAAAACATAAAAGGCAGCCTATGCCACTGTTCTGGTACAGTGACATTAAAAAAATCAAGAAAGGAATGGAAATCATCGACCATAGAGGAGATCCCTGCAATTTGGCTGTGCTCCTGATCCACAAAGCTACTTTTCTGGTTTCTCCCATTAGCCCAGCTGCAATATGTGCAGAGGCAGATTATGTATCAGGCCAAAATATTAACGTTCACAGCATTAATGCTTTGCAGCCTTTAAAATGAAGAGCACTAACAGAAAAAATATTTTCAATCCTTTCATATAAAATCCCATCATTCTGAACTGACAAAAATAAATGCAGTGAACTTTCAGTGATATTGCACCATATAAAAAGGTTATTAAAAATGTATTTGAAGGACTAGCTTTGTCAATACTAATGCAGTGAAGAAAGGGAGGGCCTCCCACTTCAGGCACTGATGTACAGACTTAGTGAGGGAGTGATTACTGCAATAACAGATTCTGGTAGCTTTAAGTTAGACAGCATTTTTAGACTTCATATGCAAAGAATCGCCTTCAGTCATAAAAAGATGAGCTACTTAGTAATATTGAGGCGATATAAGAATATGTGTTTAAAGAAATTCTGCCAAGTAGATATTGGTTTGACTCTGAAAATGTGTTTGAAAGATGAGGTGGGAGAGATAAAACATAGCAGTGTAGAGGAACAGAAGAGTACTGGTAGGTATGTAAATGATTTATTGGTTTATTTGTTGATTCTTATTTCCATAGTAATCAGAAGGGTTTTTAGAGATGATCTGTACATTCCCTAAAGTGATATGAACATAGCAACAAAGTGCCAGTGCATGAAAATTTTAAAGCACAATTGCCTCCACTTTGAGAAGTGGGTCCACTCTCTTGTCTTGAATTGACACCTCTGACCTTGCCACCGATTTTGGACTAAATAACTATTTAACCAAGATTCAGTATTACTACCATGGGGTTTTTGTGCCTGTCTTCCAAGACCAAATGAAAACCAGTCAGTCTTATTTCATTGATGTAAGTTAGTCTAGAACAAAAAAAATAACAGAGAGAAAAAGACAATATTTGAAACCTTTACATTCAGTCATTTAAGATGATTATAAGAGGGGTAAGAATTTATTTTTAATTATAATTGTGGGGTTTTTATAATAATGCTCCCTCTGCAGAATACAGAAAACACTCTACTCCTCCCACTGCTACGTACTGTTACTTCCAGTTTTGCTCCCCTCAAGTATCAACCGATGCATTTCTTTTGGTGTTCGAGGGAAGATGAACATCTTTGATTCCAGGAGTCAGTCCCTGATGAAGTGAGAAGGTAAGTGCCAACTGCATCAGCTGTGCTGACAGCTCTCACACAGGTTTTGTACAATCCTGTCTTTCTGAGCCTCAGCTCCTAAAGAAACTGTGTTCTGCATTGCTTTCTTTTCAGTGCACAGTAGTCTCCTTTTCCCAAGTTAACTGAATTAATGGAATGCCCATTCTCCATCTTAAGGCCTGTGTGTCTTAAGGATGCAAGGGTTTTAAATAATAAACCCAGTACAATTGTTCATGTGCAAAGAGGGTCCCTTTGAACTATAGCTGTAATGTCTGGCAGCTCTTGCCCTAGTGGTGAAAGGTCCATTTCCTTCAGGACTTAAAAAACCTTTCTGAAATATTTTCTGGATGTTCTGCCTTACCAGTGATGGGAGGTAGCAGAAGAACACAACAGACGTTTAAGAGAACAGTATAGTAATGTAACAAGTTTTCATAAAGGATATTTTTGGTTTGGTTTTGGGCTTTTTGGGTGTTTGGGAATATTTTAAAACAATGTTTAAATATGTTCTGGACTTCTGTGCATTGATGCACTCGCATGATAGTCTCCAGCAGGGATTTCATTAACTTTTCCAAGTTCATAGATGGGCATGTGGTAACTCAGGTTGTGCACGAAAAGTGGCACAGGGAAAAAAATTGCATGGTCTTTTGCAAGGCAATGACATTTTTCTGTTTTCCAGGGTGTGACAACTAATAATGACAATATTATCTTAATAGCAAATAATCTGTAGGCCTTTAGTTTGCCACAATGTAGTGCTCTTAAACTTATACTTCATTACATATGTGCAGATAGGACACAGACACATCATCTAGAAAAGCATTAAAGCTGCCACTGGCAGTCATCATAATTTTGAAGACTGAAACATCTGCAACCTGCCTTAGTATTGAGCATATCTCAGAGGAGACATGTCCCTAAATTAACACAGCAAATAATGTATGATTAATACATACATCTGTAATTTTAACACTGATGTCTTCGTCAGGATGACTAGAAACACAACTTAATCTTTCTTGTTATTTCCAGAGTTAGCAGAGAATTGAAATGAAGTGCTTAGTGGATTTAAACACTTAATCTTCACTGAATATTTTCACAATACTTCAAATATACACGTGTGTAATGAGTATCATTCAGTGGAGAAAATGGACCTGCCCCCTATTGTTCTGGTGACTGTATCTACTATCCAGCTGCCACATGGAGCTTCGTTTTATGAGTCAGCAATAATTTTTCAGTATTTATTTCAAATTTCACTGATGTCATTTATTAAAAACTATCAGGGGATTAATGCGAGAAGATACTTTGAAGGAAAAAATCTGGGCAGAAATCACATTATATACATCTAGTGCCCAGGATACTGCAGACCCTGATGCTGCTGCGAACTTTGAGGTTTATTTCCACAGTGTAACATTCTTTGTTTCAAGATTTTGTAAAGGCAAGCCAAGTTTACAAGCTGCCCCATTGAATCCTTTTCCCATCCACTGATCCAAGTCTAAAGACATATTGGTACAGAATGAAGACAGGGCCCTGAATATGGTTTTCTGAAAGGTGTATGACTGCACTAATTTTATCTGCCATGAAGTTTTAAAAACATGTTCAGGCCATACATAAGTGATCACAGACCTCTGGCTAAGTGTGCTGTTAGCAGTGATGACATCCAGCACCAGCACTAGACACCAACAGTGTCTTAGATGGGACACCAGCAGTACACCTAGATAGGTCCAATAGCATGGCTGCCTTCCACCTTTTAGCCGTCTGCTGAAGCTTCTGAGCTCCATAACCTCTGTTAAAGTTGGTCTGCAGGCACCAGGTGAGAGAAGTACCTAGAAATCCTCTCCAGGATCCATGCTCAGCGCTGCAAAGGGTCACCCAACAAGTGATGCTCAGAGGCCACAGGCAGCACCTCTGTACCGCAGCAGCCTTGATCAAACTTCCCAAGAACACCCAACCTCTGAAGGAAAAAACACCCTTCGTTACGACAAGGATTTTTCACTCCGATTTTTCACTCCTAGCCGGTACAGATCAGGCTGTATGGCAGACATTCGCCCACCCCGTATTCCTCCACCGGTGCCTTTGCTGGCTCGGCAGGACGTGCTCGTTCCAGCAGCTTTATTTCCTGCTATCGCAGCGGGCCCAGGGACGCTCCTGCGGCCCGGGCTCTCACAGGCAACCGTGGCGGCCGCCTGGGAGCGCCGGGAACGGCACTCCGGGGCTGGCGGGCCAGAAGCGGGGCAGGGCGGCAGGCGGGTGGGCAGAACGCACAGACACGGAAGCGGGCGGGCAGAAGGTACAAACAGGGCGGGCGAGCTCCCGCGGTTAAAGGGGACAAACAGTGCAGCGGGCGGGCAGAGGGCACAGACAGGGCGGGCGAGCTCCCGCAGTCAAAGGGGACAAACACGCCGGCAGGCGGACAGAGGGCACAGACGGGGGGGCGGGCTCCGGACGAGTTCCGGCCGTG
>VWZS01006036.1:719041-849795 GCA_013397075.1 Rhabdornis inornatus | reverse complement strand
GGCGAGGCCGCGGTGCAGGGCGCGCCCCTCAGGGCCCAGCGGTGGGTGGGGCCGGCGGCGCGGGGCCCGGGGCGCCCGGCAGGGGGCGGCGGGGAGGGCCCGGACCGGTCGTTAGAGACAGCCGGGACAAATCTTGAGCGGCGGCTCCATAGCTCAGTGGTTAGAGCACTGGTCTTGTAAACCAGGGGTCGCGAGTTCGATCCTCGCTGGGGCCTAGAAGTCTTGTTTTACTTTTTTTTTTCCAGAGTGGCGCAGCTTTTGACTGCACCCACGAGTAACGAGCCTGATTTTGGGTATTTCTAGGGTGGCGGACTAGAGCATGCGTGCAGGCTCCGGGGGCTTTCTGTTAAAGGAAACGCTTTGGAAAGAAATGCGTTCTGTAAAACCTAAATGTCAACGTTAATTGCGGTCGCCAAATTAACTAATGGCTGTGCTTCGTGCCGGCAGGGGAGTGGGGGGGTAACAAATAACCTCTTTGGGAAGCAGCGTGGGAATGGCTAAGTAAATATTTGCACAGCTCATGTCACAATTTCCCTGATGGCAGCTTTGGCAAAATGCTGTTAGGAGTTTAAAAGGAACAAATTGCCCCTGAGCGGAGAATAAACTGGACAGGATTATCTGAATCTTCACAGCTCGTCAGGCAAGCCAGACTGTTGGGTTTATTTCCGTGCTGGAGGCTGGACAGCGGAGGTACAATGATTGTTTGCCCCTTTTTCTCCCCCACTTGTAGGTTACAGAAAGAGCTAGAAACCTCCACACAAATCGCCTTGAGCGCAACATTTCAAAGATACGCATTTGGGGTTTTTTAGATACCTTCTTAGCAGAGTGTTTGGTTCCCAGCACCGCAAGCATGACAGCAATCGTTACAGCCATCAAAGACGGCAATTAACACACGCACTCCGGTGGGGTGGGGGCAAGGCGCACGCCCGCAGGCCGTGCGTGCCTCGGCCCGTGCGTGGTGGGCTCGGCCCGTGCGGAGCTGGCTCGGCCCGGCTCGGCCCGTGCGGGGCTGGCTCGGCCCGTGCGGAGCTGGCTCGGCCCGGCTCGGCCCGTGCGGGGCTGGCTCGGCCCGTGCGGGGCAGGCTCGGCCCGTGCGGGGCTCGTCTGCTGAACATCCGCAGCTGCCGCAGGCTGCGCCTCAGCGCTCCCGACGTGCGCCAAGGCAGCGTGGACTGCCTCATAGCACTGCAGCCTGTGTTACACCCTCACAGCTCCTGTCACAGCTTCTCTCCAGCCTCTTTCCTCTGCCGAGCGGAGATCAAAGCTGTGAGGATAGGATGCATACGGCTGGATAAGTTGCCATTGCCGTGATGAGAGGAGCAAGGGGCTGACAGGCTGCTTCTCCGTTATGACTGAAGTTGTGCTGTGCCACGAGGCGTACATTTGAATTTGCAGTGCTTTGGGGTACTTGCACATAAGAGTTTTCATGGAATGACTCCTTGTTTGCTACACTGCCTCCCCACCCCATCTGGGAAAACAGTGCTTGATCCTAATCTCAGTTTCACCAACCGACTACCATCCTACACAATTCCTTGGTTCAGCAGTCTTCCCAGAGTCCTTGCGATAGATCCATGGAGGTGATGCTCTAACCCAGGATCTCTTCCCTGCGGGGGTCTGGTTGAGGCTGGGTACAGCATTGCTTTCTTGGGAGGGAGCTGGGTCTCGCCAGGACCAAACACGGCACTAGCAGATCCGTGGGGTGGTACAGATGGCTGCAGAAGTCACACGTGTACTTCTCCCGCAGATCCTCCAGAACGAGCACGCAGGAGCTCCTCAAGCGCCGGACGCGGCACAGCCCAGGCGTCAGTGTCCGGCTGCAGGGAATGCTAGGCTGCAGAATTCCCCACGTCCGCGAAGCACCACACGGACACTGCTCAACTATTCCCGTTCGCTGGAGCTGCCAAGGGTGCTTTCCGGAATGCTCGCTGTGCGCTGCGAGGTGGGGCTGAGCCCCGTGTCAGCGCTGCCCCGCCGAGCCCCGGGCGCTGCCGGGCCCCGCGTTACATAAGCCGCAGAGCGCGGCCAATGCGGCCGGAGGCCTGCAGGGGGAGAGCCAGCTCCTAGGAACGGGAGGGCGGGCGGAAGGGAGGGCAGTCGGTTCCTCCGAGGGGGCGGAACGCTCCGGGCCCGGCCTGGCGCCGCTCCCAGCCCGACTCAGCTGGGGCACGGCGGCAGTGGGAGGCTTGCCCGCGGCCCGCGGCGCTGGGGGAGCGCCGGGGCTCAGCCGCAGCCTGACGCGGTCGCCGTCGACCCCGAGTTTTTTGAGGGTGCGATCGAATTTTCATTTCCAAAGATGCTACTTCACAATTAAACATGCCCTATTTTAACATAGCGGATTTAACAGTCCTGGCGGTAGTTCTGCTGCCCCATGCGCACCGCAGAGCGGAGCCGTGCTCGTGCCCGCAGCCCCGCTACGGACCGGGCTGCAGCGCTCCGCTCCAGCCTTCCCCTGGGACCTGGCGGTGCTGCCCATGGCAAGAGCCATCGGTGCCACCTCTCCTGCCTCCAGTGTATCCACTCAACGGGCATGAGTGGAAAACAGGAGATACACCCCAGCCTTCCTCCGAGCTGGTCTTCCCTGCCTTCTCCATCCTCCAAGAGACACCTATATACCATTACCTGATCCCAGCCAAGGAGTGACCCCAAAATTTCCTTCATCCTCTATAGGTGGTGTCATCTACACTTAATTTCTAGCAAAAAATGAAGCTTTATTGCTACTGAAGCTATATCTAGCTATAAATGAAGCTGTTGCTACTGAAGGTGAGAAATATGTCAAAGCTTTGCTCAAAAACCTTGAGGTGACCTTCACTAGATCCAGTGATGCAGTCATTAGTGATGTCATTAGATAATGTCTGTACAGTTTGTTTCACCAAGCTGTGGTGAGGAGGCTGGATAGTACTAATTGTGTTTCCATTTTGGACTGCTAGCTGAGCCCCTGAGAATTACCACACCGTCTGGAAAGACAGATACCTTGCCATTGCTGCAAGGCATTCTGAACTCAATGCAGATATTTCTCCTTGTTTTGTTTTTTCCAGGAAATTTATACTCATCTGCTCAGTTCAACAGCAGGAGGCCTTAGACAAGAAGAGACTGTTTGCTTCATGAGTCTACTATTTTTCTTTGCAGATACATAAAAAAGTGGATATATCTAAGCATATTTTACTGCAGTGTGATACCCTTTTTGACAATGAGAATAGGGAATCAAAGTCAATGGCTGTGAAACTGGTTTTGTCAAAATGACATATAATAAAATATAAATACTTTCAATATTCCACATGCTTTAATATTGTGCTGATGCTGCCAAAACAACATGAATTTCTAAAGACCCCAAACAACCTCTCTCATACCCAGCTTCAAGCACTTTCTAAACCTAAGATTAGTAAAGAATGTTTCTATTTGTTTTGCCAGAAAAGAACTAAAGAAATTCGCACTAATGTTTCTGTATTTTCTGCAAATGCTTTAGTTTGATACCAGAATTTGGATTTGTGCCAGTGACGTAAAGCCAAAAACAAAAGTTCAGGGGTTTTTTTTCCGACCTAATGCAAATACAACTATGAAGAAAGTCTTCAGTGAACAGTAAAAAATGTTTATTTCTACTAACCTAAGGTGTTAACAGTAACACCAAAAGGAAAAATGTGTTTTTCTCCTAAAGATTCAATGTTTAGTTAGACATTGTTCTTTTACTTGTGTTCTTCTAATTGCTAAAACAACACAAGCTATCCTGCTCCTGGTCAGGCTCTTCCATGATGTTCCACACTTTGATGCCTGACCTCCCATCTTTACAAATTTAACAGCTCTGTTACTTCGTATGGAGTTCCTTTCATAGAATGTTATTAACAAATTTGCAAAGGTTGTTTGAAGGTCAGTAGAAAGAAGTACTGCATACAGCAGTAGAGGGGGTGATCTTTTAAAAATCTCCTGTGTGTGATTTATTATGACTTGAGAATGTCTAAAAAAGAGCAAGAGAGTTAGAGTTTAGAAAGGATGAAGCACTGTTCATTTAGAATCTATGTATGTTATGTATAGGCAAAAAAAAGTTCAGTGAGTGACCTCACTAAACTTAATGGACTCTTCAGATTATTAGAATATTTCTAGCTCTCAGGTGACAAAAAATTAGCATGCAAGTAGAATTATTCTTAGGGACAAGTTGAAGCTTAACTAAAATTGAGAAGTGCGACTCTAAAGTATTAAGAAAAAAGAACAGATAATTCAGCTCTCTTGCCTGCTTTTCTTGGACTGTTTCTCTAAATGTATCCAGTTCCAGCTTACCTTAATATGAACATAAATTAATTCAGATTGTAAATGGAGAACCTTTACTGTAAAATAAGGCTGGTATCAACTGTGTCAACTTCTTGTTTGAAGCAGAGAGGCTGCTCTGCTGACAACAGAGCTGTCAGAACACTACCTAATGCTCCATGTATCTGACTGCCAATCTGCATATGTCTGATTACCTCTCAGACAGACCCAGTACCTAGGCTTCTCATAAGTAAAGCAGATTTTTTCCTTCTGAAGATAAAGACAGAACTGCTGGTCACCAAGTTACAGACTGTTTTTGGACAAGAATGCTGTTGCTTGCAATCCCCTGCTGTGTTTGTGAGACTTGTTAATGACCAGGTGCCTGCACGGGTAGGCGGGCACAAATCACAATATGTTTTTTCGCTCCTGTCAAGAGGTTATGAGCACACCTATTCATTCCTGCCACAGAAAGCACCTTAATCCATACCAAAGCCATTTCTAATAGAAATTAGTACCGAGCAAAACCACAAGGATGAGTATTTCTCACTGCGTGTAACAGCTCTATAGAGACATGTCTCTACCAATATGCTAATAGTTTGTTTGATTGGAAAAACACATAATTGAAAACTTGTACAGGTGAACTATGCAATTATATTACTGTAAATATGACCACATACTTCTGAAGAGTCCTCAAATCAAGAAGATTAAAGTGTTTTGGTTTTTTTTAAGTATTTGATTTGCAAATAAACAATAGTATTTGCATCCAGCTATCATACTGGATGTTATTTGTAGTATAGGTTCTTCACTGCTTTTTGATCATTACTCACTTAAACTGTAAATGTTTTTAGTGAGTTAAGAAAGAGTTTTGCTTTCTGGTACAGAGAACCTTTAGTAACAAACCCTTCAGCCATCAGAGGCTGCTAAGATGAATTTGAGAAAGCTTTTCCAGCTTCTTTTATGTTTTGAACATATGGGAGTTTTCCTATTATTTTTATAGTTTCCCTTAAATTTAATGCATTTCCTGGGCTCTGCGGATCCATTGTCCTGTGAAGCTGGTAGAAATCCTGGTATATTTTGGTCTTCTTTCAATGAATAATAGTCCTTATTCAGTTTTAAACTTTACAAATGGCAGTCACAGTGCACATACAGCACAGGGCAATCAGATGTGTGTGTGTGCCAGCAGACTGTTCACTTCACCTTGCAAAAAAGGGCTGTTTGAGTCTACTAGATTTTTTTTTTTAACTCCTAGTCTGGATTTGTTGGGGGAAATAAAAAGCTTGTTCAGATGTTATAATTAGCTGCTTAATAACTGCAGGCTCTTACCAGCAGGACAGCAAGAACAGAACTGGAAAATGCTGTAATGACTGTTCTAAAATCATCTGGCTGCCCCTTGAAGACATTTCTGTTGAATGCTGGCCTGAGCAGTGTGTCTTTGCTGCCTTCTCTGTGTGGCTAGAGTGTAAAGGTGTCTGCTTTTTTTTAAAAAAAATCAGACTTTTCTGTTGCTATCCATGTTATTCTCAGAAATGGTGAAATACCTGAGTGAGCTTTAACTTGTTCACATCAGATGGGAAATGCAGCAATCTGGAGTTCAGGAGCTTGACATATGAGTCAGTGTCCAGCACCATGGACTGCTTTTTTTCAGCTAATCTGACCCTCTCAACTTTGCTCCAGCTATAACTTGCAGCTATTTTATGGCAGTTTGAGCTCACTGAATCCCATGTGCAGCCTCTGAGCCCAACCTGGTCCTTTTGTACTCATGCTTCCCACTTGCTGAAGTGGTTTACTTGTTCCAGATTTGAGCCATGGAGAAACCCAAAATATGGGCCTTGTGGATGATAAAGGAGTTAATGTTTGATAGAAAGCTTGAGTCCTGAGCAATCACAGCAACAGAGATGTAACTGGAGACATTTTGGTAGCTGGGACATGCTGGAACACCACTGTTGCTTGTTTAGCTTAAAAATGTCACTCAGCTAATTCGTTCAGTGAACCATAGAATCATAGAATGGCTCAGGTTGGAGGGGCCCTTAGAGATCATCTAATTCCAACCCCCTGTAGTGGGCAGAGAGACCTTTCACTAGACCAGGTTGCTCTCAGCCCCATCAAACCTTGCCTTGAATACTTCCAGGTGTGGGGCATCCACAGCTTCTCTGGGCAATCTTTGTCAGCATCTTGCTGTTCTCACAGGAAAGGATTTCTTCCTAATATGTAATCCAAACAAACCCTCTTTTAGCTTAAAGCCATTACTCCCTGTCTTGTATAAAGTCCCTCTCCAACCTTCTTGTAAGACCATTTATGTACTGAAAGGTACAATAAGGTGTCCCCATAGCATTCTTTTCTGCAGGCTGGACAACCCCAACTCTCTCAGCCTGTGCAGCTTTTCAAAATGTTGCCTGTGAGATTATTACCATTACAGTGCTAACGCAAATAGCCCGCATTCCAAATTCTGAGCAGCAGAGAAGAAATCTCAACACGAGGCCAAGCCTGGACCTGGTAAAAACTGGGGAGATAAACCCTTGACATTAGAATCAGGATTTTTAATGCCTAGTTTTCAATCTGATTTTCATCTCTCTGCCCCATTCTGCATAGCTTGCTTAGCATAACCACCTGTCTGTTCCATTCCCCTCCAGGCCCTTGGTGAAGCAGCAGAAGGCTGAACATTACAGGTGTCCCTCCTAAACTGGGGGTGTTACAGTACAAAGCCTCATAGAGCATGGACAGGCTGTGTTCCAGCTGTGCTTCAGGGGTGGGGGAAGCTTGCTGTGCAGCTGTGCAGAGGAATTAGTAACTGCATTCAAGCACAGTAGCATCAATCATGAAGAATCAATTCTTGCTCCTCCCCTCAGAGCTGCAAAGTGCCAGGGGCCAGCTTGCCCTCAGAGAGAGTTGATAAACACATCTGAGGAAATGTCAGACTGGTTTAGGCAAACCTAATACTCCTAAACCACTAATGACAGAAGCCTGTATCTCATCCAGCCCTCTGTGATGCTGCTATAACAGCTGAAAACCTCTGATCCAGCATGTCTTTTATCCATCCTTCCATCCTGCCCTGGCCTTTCCACACATCCTTGTTCTCTTCATTTCATGCTGCTTTGACCCTTCATTTGCATTTATTTTTTATTGTTTTAATATGCTTTTTAAAAGGCAGCCTTTAATTTATACCTCTTTGTTGCTTTATCCCACCACAAAAGCTGTTAGATATGCTTTTGCAATACAGTCTCACAGACAAGTACGATTTTTTTTAAATGCCCCCCCCCCAAAGTAGATAGATTTTTCCTGTGATGATTTCTCAGTTTTCTTTTTTCTTCAAGACATTTATATTCCACTATTCCAGCATTTCCAATGCTGTTTAATATTTGGCTTGGCTTTTATGCTTCTTCAGGGTTTCAATTTCCTTTTGGCTAAGAAAAAGAAACTAGGTAAAGTTGTAATGCAGCTGGACAGTTAGCCACTAAAAATAGTTTGCTACAGGTCTAGGCAGTACAGAGACCACTATAAATATCAGATTTGCAGATGATGTGGATTCAGGCTGAGTAGTGTGCTTAATCCTCAGTGCTCTGCTGAACGATTCACTAAGGCTGTGTTTTGATAAATACTCCTAAACCAGATATAGTCTCCTGCTATCCATAATCCCCGAACTTTCATTTGCCCACCACGGCCTACAGAATTTAAATTAGAAATAAAATTCTAAAATAAGATTATTGTCTCTATTGTTTTGTCTCATAAAAATGATGTAAGGTTTTCTTAAGTCAAAATTACATCAGCATCAGTTGTGTAATGGTAGTTGAATTAGAGTGTAGTAAAATTAAAGTCCAGTGGAACTTAGTAACTATGATTAGAGATCTGTTTTGTTCAGCTGTGCCTCTTGGTAAATTTCATTCAAATGAAGGCCATGACAATTCACTTACACTTCATGCTCTGTGGCAGCATGGTCAGTCAGCATTTTACTCATATGTACCTCAGAACTTCACTGACATCATCCTGAGGAAAGGCTGGCTAGGTGCTAAGTAAGGACTTCAGCATTTAACTCTCAGTGGTAACAAGTCCCTTAGTGCATATGTAAATATTGTATGGATAGAATTCCACTGACACCAAATGTCAGTGTAAAACTAAGAGCAGGAACAAGACTAAGTGCAGGATTACACTGTAATTCTACTGCAGTTCTACACAAGCTTGATCTTTAAGGGTAAGTTAAAAGTTACTGCTTTTTAGCTTGTGACATCAGAGTGGAAAGTGACAAATTTCTGTTCTAGATGGAGTGTTCATCTTTGGTTATCACATGCCCTGAATTTCTGAGATGTAGTTTTGTCAAAGCTGCAGATGATTTCTAAAATTGTTTGGATTCCTAAAGATCTCAAATAAAAATAATTTCATTAGTGAAATTATTGGTTGGGGATTTTTTAAAAATAAGGTTATTTTATGTTTCTAAATTAATTAATTATCTTTTCATGCATGATCATTCCTGCTTCACTTAATATTGTGTCTCAACTTCCTCTAATGTTTAGGTGTGCTCAAAAGAGCCCACCCCAATATCCCTTAGAACATTTATTTGCCTCTGTTTTCTGATCCTACAATGTGAAATCATGTTTTCTAATGCTAGCCAATAGATCTTGTCCTGAAAGAAGCATGCAGTTTCTGATATATCAGAGCTAGCACCAAAGAATTTTGTGATACGAAGGAGTGGTAGTAAGAAGAGAGAAAACAAAACCTTGCAATATGCTTGCCCAAACCATTTTTTTTTCCCCTGAGGCTCCCAACAACAATGCAAGGTGCCACCTAATGCAAAGATCAGAGCTATTATCTTGATAAGGCTTACCTATTGAAAAATTACTGAAGGATCTAATTACAGTGATTGTTAGCTGCATTCCAGATTATTATCTGCGACCATAAAATTAGTTAAGCTTTAAAAAGTCAGTCAGCTAATTAGTTTGAGAAAACTATTCAGAACACTGCCTTTGAGGTTATTAGAGTTAAATTCCTAACATACATAGCCTTCATTTCAAACTTAAATTCTAGAGTAGCTTATTCTACACAAATTGGCAAATGCCAGGACCTTGCAGTATTGTAGAGTAGACCAGAGCCCTCTTGCCCTAAAGTTGGTGAAAGAGTTCATTGTAATTTTAGCCAGTCACAGGAGGCAACTGAGGTTGGGTGGACAAAGAGAAAGTGCTAGAGAGGAAGGACTGATGAATCTATTATATCCAGACATCAGACACACATTCACACTAATACATTTCTGAGCTGCATGTCTTCCCTAATGAGGTCTCAGCAGGGGAGTCATCAATAGTGAGCTCCGTAGTGCCTCAGGGGCTGCATCTCTCTATTGCCTTGACATTCAGTCATAATATAGCGCAGTAGAAAAAAGCTACCTGTCACCTTTATCAACTTAGCCTGTGGTACAAGCACTCACAAGCTGTTTTTACATTAGCACTTCTGTCATTGCTATCAACAAATGAGGGAGAAGACACCACCGAAGATTTCTTTAAAATTCTAGAAGTGGACAAAAGCAGAGGCTTATTTTTCCCTTTCCCCCTGACCTCTTGACTGCTTTCTAATATCTCTCTGCTGAGCTACTGCCTTTTCTGGTGCAGTTCCTTTCTGTCTAAGAACTGCTTTGGCTGGACAATAACCTGGCATAGAAATTTTAGATTCCTGTCATTATTATTCTTCCCCTCTGAGCCCCACAGAACCAATTATATTTTATGTAAAGTTGTTTTGGTAACGTAGGTGGTACTGCTTTGATGAGGGATGCAGAAGCAAGTTTGGTACAACATCTTGCTGTTGATTCAAATGTAGTGAATATTGGCTAGTTTGGACCCATGATGAAGATTCCTCCTTTCCCTGCTTTTCACCCTCATCAAGCTGAGAGCAGGAATCTAAGAAGCCAAAGATGTCAGAATACTTACTCTTTGGCATGGGAACTTGGAATCTTAGAATCATAGAATATGCTGAGTTGGAAGAGACCCATCAAGACCATCAAGTCTGACTCCTGGCCCTGCACAGAGCACCCCAAGAGTCACACCATGTGCCTGAGAGCATTGCCAAATTCTTCTTGAACTCTGTCAGGCTTGGGGCTGTGACCACTTCTCTGGGGATCCTGTTCCAGTGCCCAACCATGCTCTGGGTGAAACACTTTTAGCTGATATCCAACATAAAATTCCCCCAGCTCAGTTCCTTGCTGTTTCCTCAAGTCCTTCACTGGTCACCACCACAGAGAACAGATCAGTGTCTGCCCCTTGTTTTCCCATCATGAGGAAGTTCTAGGCTGCACTAGGGTCTCGCCTCAGTCTCCTCTTCTCCAGGCTGAGCAGCCCAAGTGACCTCAACTGCTCTTCCCATGGCTCCCCCTCCAGGCCCTTCACCATCCTCATTGCCCTCCTTTGGATGCCTTCCAGTATCTTTATATCCTTCTTACATNGTGCCCAACCATGCTCTGGGTGAAACACTTTTAGCTGATATCCAACATAAAATTCCCCCAGCTCAGTTCCTTGCTGTTTCCTCAAGTCCTTCACTGGTCACCACCACAGAGAACAGATCAGTGTCTGCCCCTTGTTTTCCCATCATGAGGAAGTTCTAGGCTGCACTAGGGTCTCGCCTCAGTCTCCTCTTCTCCAGGCTGAGCAGCCCAAGTGACCTCAACTGCTCTTCCCATGGCTCCCCCTCCAGGCCCTTCACCATCCTCATTGCCCTCCTTTGGATGCCTTCCAGTATCTTTATATCCTTCTTACATCGTGGTGCCCAAAACTGCACACAGGACTCGAGGAAAGTATCTGCTATGACACTTCTGTCTTAACTGATTGTTGATTACAGGCATGCTTCCTTTGTGTTGTTTGCTTTTGGATGAAATCTTGCCCCTTTTTTGGAGTGTCTCCTGTAGACAAGCCCTTAGGTGACTCTTGCTAATAACCTAATTTCTGTGACTCCACAAAGGCTCCAGGCAGAACCTGTAGATCAGTTTCTACTTGAAGTTAGAACTGATAAGGTAAGTTATAATTTAAAACCCTCCTGAGGGAGAGATGACTCTTGCATAGTCTAGTAGCTGTCCCTGACCTTGCTTATTGAAAGAAAATGACCTGTAAGAAAGCTGATAGAAAAGGAAGCATTTTAGTTGCAGAATATTTATTATTAAAGATATAGTTTTACTTCATGGTAAGAATAGAACCTACAATTTGATCTGTTGTTTTTAAAGAGGAGAAAAGAAACAGTCTTATCTGCTTTTATTATTAAAAGACTATTATTGTATAATAAAAAAGCTTTGAAAAGTCTAAGAAAAATACATAAAAATAGAGCAAACTATATCCAGATGTAATACAGGGCTTAGGCACATGTGAGCCAATCCAGTGTGATCCAATTAACTATGGCAGCCTGTCAGCTGAAGTTACTATAGGGGACTGCATGTATGCCTCAATTGCTCAGATAATTGCTCAGTTCGTGTATGTCAGTTGATAAAGATCACTAACCTAGGAATATAATAAGTAACTTACTGATATCATGTGTAAACAAATCTCTTTTTAAAACAAATATACATGTGCAAAATAATGCATGTTGTGTATTCAAAAAATCCCTTCATTCTTCCCAAGTTATCTATTATATGGTAATTTCATATATATCAAAATTTTGGACTTGTAGATAATGACCTAAAAGTATCAACTCAGTCACTGTGGATTTGTATAAATGTATTATTGTACAATCTGTGAACTGGTGAATATTTTGATAAAATTGCAGCTACTTCAAATTCTGAACTGTAAAGACCAGCTGGGTGAACTTACGTCGGCGTGTGCCTCTGCCATCTGGGACTAAGTGTTACCAGACATTCATAGCAGGACTGGTAAAACCAGATTGAATTTGTTTGCTGTACCTCAAGGGCATGAGACAGGTATTTGTGTCCTTCCTTTCTACTGATGTGTTGAAGAAGATGCCTTTTTGAAGTACCCTAATTTTTTTCCACCTACCAGAGTCATGGGATCTTCAGGCCAAAGGGTACCAGGGAAGAGAAACTCAGGCATGGCCAGATGCCACAGTGATGTAGCACAATACCAATCACTAGGAATGTGATTCCTAGGGATGTCCTAGGAATAGTTTGGTTTGGATGGGATAAAACTGCTAATTGCGTTGACAGTCAGGGTCACTGGGAGACAGTTGTGGCTACTTCTCTCTGGCCTGACAGCCCCAGTCACCTGCATAGGCAGAGAACTGGCTTAGTGGCTGCTCTCTGCAGAGATGTCTGATTGCTTCTAGATGATCCCTCTGCCTCGGGCTGCACTGGTTTGTGTGGTGATAAGCACAGATAAGGTCTGACACACTGGAAATCACCCCTTCCCATTACAGGTGTGCTGAGAACAAGGATTTCAGCATTTCAAACTGGAATTGAGAATAATATTGACTATTCTTGAAGCAAGTATTTCCCACAGCTGGGGGGCTTAATTTATGGTGCTATAATAAAAGCCATATTCACTGAGTTTGTTAGTGCAGGAGGTTGTCTGAGAGTGCCACAACTTCAATAAACTGAACATCCATTTTCTCTACTTACCTTCTTCTACCCAAAAAGGCAAATTATTCTGAAAAGCCAAGTTATTCGCTTGGAAAGAACTAAGCTTGGTTTAACACACTTTATTTTGATAAATACAAGCTGGCTGTTTCTTGCCATGTTTATGTCTCTAGATGCTTATACACAGATTGTTTCACATTTTGTTGTGGTATCATTCCAGGTATTAAACTTGGACTGACTAGCCTACTTTTTCCATATTTGCATTTTCCTTTTCTGTGGGAGAGCATTATAGTTATTCTGATCAGTACTCTGTGTGTCCTCAAAGTAGTTCAGATTGTTTCGATTATTTCTTCATCTTCCAAGGTGGATGTAAGCAGGCTACATTATCATGCACACATGTAGCAACTAAATATCTGCTATCTGTTCTCTCCTAATTCTACCTGGTGTTCCACATCACTGAAATGTGTTAAGAATCTGATCACAGATACTCTTTTTATGAAGGCTCAGGCACTGAACACTTCGTCCTTTTACATTCCTTCATAAATTTTTCACTATTCCTGCTTAAGACCAGTGAAATGTTCTTGGTCTTTTATCCTGATTGTATTTATAAAAGCTTTTCTTACTTTCTTTTATGTCCTTTGCTGGTTACATCTCATTTTATGCCTCAGATTTTCTGTTGTTGTCTGCAAATCACTTTATGTTCAGTCGCATTTTTGTTTCCATTTTTAAACAGTTAATTTTTGATTTTCAGGTCATTAGTACACTATTGATGTTCTTGATATAGAGCATTTACAATATATCTTATGTCCCCTGTACAGAGGAATAACCTGTGTTTCTTTCAATATAGAACATTGCTATATTCTGTTCCAGAAATGGCAAAAGAGTACTTCAGCATTGTCTGAACCTTTTTTCCAATTTTATTTTATAAAACAGAAATTGTAGCAAATCTATCCAGTTTCAGAAGAATGTGAATTTTGACAGACTGCATACAAGACTAAAATAAGATTTCATCAAACTTTTTGCAGACAACTGCTATTTTAATACCAGTACTTTGAAAATGTACAACATCCGAAGGAACAGGGGAAAGAGGAAATAAAAACAGTCTGAATATATCTAACATGACCAGAACATCAGATAATGCTCCATTACAACAATGCTATTGAAGACTTACTGACAGTAGATATCTGGCAGAGAAAGCCCTTCTTGCCTTCTGCAGGATAAAATTGCATGTGGGAGATCCATATCAAGGAACAATCATTCTGCCCTAAGGCATTTCCATGGGGAATGCAGATCATTAGGACTGTGGTACCAGATGGCATAACTGTAAAATCTCTTCTATATGCCCTAGTTATCCCTGATAATCTGCCAGGCCAGGTTTATATGTGAACTCTGTACCATTTTTCTGGACAACTCAGGTATTTTGTTTCTAGTTAAGGTGGTGAATTTTCTTATGTGAGAAAGTCCAACTAAGAACAAATCAGACAATGAGAACTGTCAAAATAGTGGAAGATGCTTTTTTTGGAAAGAGTAGAGGTTAGGCCCAGTAGATGTATATCTGATTTTTACATATTAATTATCTGTGGAATTCTTTCCTGGTATTCTTTATTTCTTAATTTGGATAGACTATTATAACATGTTATAATCTGTGTTAGATTGCTATTCTGGAGATTCACTCTACTTCTGAACTTTAATGCAGTGATGAAGCAGTCACAGGCTCTGACCCAGCTGACTCCCCAGCTAGGTTAAGGTCATCCTCCCACAGAATATCTCTACCCTCACCTTCATAGATACTCTGATTAGTAATCATATCTTTCAAAGATTGGAAGTTTCATTAGGTTTTGCACATCTTTATAAAATCTCATCTAAATTAAAACAATTTTGCCAGTACCTATAGTGCATGTGATGGACAGTTCTAAAGACATCCCATGGCCAAAACCTGCAAAATCACCTCTTAAGTTTTGCTGTCTCATTTAAGAAAAAACTTTTAACTCTAATTATTGTCTTCAACAAATTAGAGCCCTCCTACTCCTTTGGCTAATTCCAGAAGTTTGTCTAAGACTGACTTCCCTGAGGATTTTCTTCTCGCCACTCTGCCACTTCCAATTCTCCGGATGGTTACAGCAGATAAGCACCATTAGCAAATCAGTGGAGTTTGGCAGGCTGTCTTCATTTTCCTGCTAGGGCAGCATTATGCTGTCACCAGTAGTCCATCAGTTTTCTCAGATTTCACAGCAGACACTGAGGCACAGCTCTCATCTCTTCTAAATGAATTATGTGATCCAGCTGGATCCAGTCATCTTGGAAGAGCAGATCCTATGGCTCATTTTGGTGACTGGTGGGAGGTGAATGCCACCAGCTCTGCTGACACTACCCCAGTCCTGGCAGTTGCAGAAGGAAATGAAATACATAGGGGCACTTTTGCTGTGCAGTTTGGCAGGGCAGGATGGTGTTAAGGGCCCAGGGCAGTGCACTCTGAAAAGCTCTGGCAATGGAGACCAGTGCACTCTGAGCAGGCTCCGATGGCGTAGTCCTCCTTTCAGGCTGTACACAGTATGTGAGCCAAATGCTGAGCTCCTCTGATGTAATCAGAAGTATAGAGTAACAAACCCAGGTAAGCTTATAGCCATATGGAGACTTGATAAAGTTAGACCAAGTATATTGGTTTATACAGATAGCCCTGACTGTCAGGAGAACACTTTATGACTGACAGAAAGCAAATGATATTTTTCTCACAGAGAATCAGTTGTTTGATAAAAAATAGATACTTCCGAAACACACAATACTCTCCAAAGGGAATATATTATGTGTCTGGCATTACCTAAAATGAATCTAATTTAACAACTGAAAATACTTGAATGACTGAGATGTGAGCAGTAAGTGTTAATGTTACTGATATGCAAATGCTACTAATTCTCAGATTAGTTATATGCTGTGGCTTGTATCTCTAAAAAGACAGAAGAGATGTTCTCAGTCAGCTTGATGAGATGATGGTACACAGCTTTCTGTAATTCTAACAGGTAGTCCAGGACAGGATGTGTTTGAAATGTGCTTTGCTAAGATGCTGGATGAGCTGGAGGAACCTGTGATTCCCACCTCCCCTCCTGTGGTGGCCCCACCTCCCATCAAGGCGGCCGCCCTTCATCCAGTGACAGCAGCAGCGGCAACTCCTCTGATAACAATGGCTCATCAGACAGATCCGAGGAGGAGTGAGCCCAGCAGTTCCTGGAGCTCCAGGAGCAGGTACCACATCTGCCCTGGTGAGATGGGGATGTCCAGTGGCTCCTTCTGGAGCTTGGTGGCCTTGGAGTTGTGGCTCAAAACCATGGACTTTCCAGCTGTGTAAGAGTGACTGTCAGCTGCCAAGGGCTCAAAATTGTTTGGTTTCAAGAAAAACACAAAGCAATTGGTGCTTTGCAGGCTGGTCCTTTCTGCCAGGACACAGGAGTTGGTTCCCAATGGCAGAAATTTGCTGTCTGCACTTACCACTTGATGTTGACATCTTAACAGTTGGATTTAGGGGCATGGCTTGGGTGTGATTATGGTGGTGTTGGGTTGATGTTGGATTCCATGGTCTTGAAGGTCTCTTCCAACTCAGATGATTCTGTGATTCTGTGACTCATGTTATGACAGGTACAGTCACTTCTGAGGGCATTTGCTTTTTATTCAGGCACTCAGCTCTGTGAATGCACGTGAGGCAGACTGACATGTGACACAGCTCATGATGCAGTGTGTCTTAACTCTGAACTTTGAACCAGCTGTGTCAGCTCACTGCTCAAAGCTGAAAATATCAGACTGCCTAATAGTTTAGTTCAGATGGGATTCAGATGAGTTTCTTAGTATCGTTGGCACCTCAACTGAAAAAAACCTTGCAGATAATTAGAAAAAGATTGAAAGATCAAATTAAAAAAATAAATGCAGGAAAAATTTTGAAGCCTTTTGCATTTCTCTGACTGTAGTGTATTTACTTTTCTGAGCTACCTCGGATTGGTTGGTCTTTTTTTATTATACTGCACCCCCACCCTACTATGTGCTAAAATACTTAGCTATAAAAAATATATTTAGATACGAAAGTTATTACACAAAGTGCATAAGAAAAATACCAAGACTGCGTGCAGAAAGATTCTGTCTGATTGCCAGGGTTACACTTTGTGGAAGCAAAGCTAAATTGGGGATTTATATGAGAAAAATGTGAGCATAGGGAGTAAAGTATTGAATGAAATGAAAAGGATGATTGCATAAACTTGGAAGATACTACATTACTGAAAACATTCATTATGCCTGAGTTTTGTTCTAGACCAGTATCTAGAGTTTATGCTGAAGCTGCTCAGTATTTCTGTGAGTATTTCTCAGTCTTGATTTAAGTGATACAAGGTTCCACTGCTCTTGATAAATTTCTGATTTTGTAGGTTATTGACTTTGCTTTTAGTTATGCTTGATTATTTTCTAGAAGAGATTAGCTATGGCTGTGAATACTAAACCTTATAAGGGAACTTATAACTTATTTCTGAAATAGACAAAAGTAGTCCAGAACATTTTCTGAAGATGTATCCATAACCCAATGTCTCATGTGTATTAATGTGCATCAGGAGCTGGAGCCATTTTCCAGTGCACTTTGTGCAATGTGTTAAGGAAGCTTAGCCAGTGCAAGCAGCTAGGCTGTAATGAACTACTGGCCATCAAAAAGATTTAAGTTGCTTTAAATAGACTTGTGGGAATCTGAAATACTTTAATTGCCTGGCTTGAAGCAAAGCTTTTGCAGTGTCTGGATTTATTTATATTCTTCTCCCATCCTGTGGAGCAAAAGGTAGTGATAACATTTCCTTCTACCCCACTAGCTTTACATAATTATTGAACAAAGGTTTTTACACATGTGCCCAGACTTAAAGCGTGGTGACAGGACTGCCTGTGCAGAACAGAGGATGTGTTCACTAGAGTAAATAGGAAGTGAAGAGCCAGGATTAGATACATAGTTTAGGAATAAGCAATATGTGGAAAAAAGTTACTGTTGTGAAAGAGTAGGTGGTTCATTAAATTTTAAAGTTAAAGAATTTGAAACTTTCCATTAGCTACAGCATGGTAGATTTGTCCTGGCCTTGGACAAGGGTAATGGCGAGGTGGAAATCTCCTTGCTGTGAGGAAGGCACCAATGTATTTGATAGACATTATGTAATAACTGCCTCTCTAGTATCTACCCCAGCCTTATTTTGGTTATTTCAGTGACCTTGGTTGCTTTTGTTGTTACCAAATGACAATTTTTTTTTAATTTGGACTTGAACTGCCTGATGCAGGACAGGGTTGGATGGAGCTCTGATTGACCTAGATTCAGGGTCCCAGTGTCTGAACTCTCAGTAAAGCACACACTGCCCTGCATTTCCTTCTCCCAAATGTGGAACTGCTGAATTTAGCAGCAGGCAAACATGGATGAGGAGCTCTTTGTCCGGGCATTAATAGGTATTACAGGCTCCAGTCTACCCAATCTGGGGTCTTACTCATCCCATGTCAGCCCCCTGGGGCCATCCACCCCTGTCCCAGTAATGCCACAGCCCTGCTCTGCTCAGCCATGGGTGCTGCTGAGCCAGGGCTGCTCCTGGTGACCCTGGTGTCCTGCCTCTGTCTGGGACAGTGGGATCAGCCCAGGCTGCCAGGCTCTGCCCTGCTGTCCCAGGACACCCCACACCACAGGGAGATGTCAGCTGTGGCTGCACCCCACTGGCTGCTGTCAGCCCCACTTCCAGCTCACACTGGATTCTCTTAATAAAATGTGAAATGCACATGGGTATTTCTTTTTTACCAGAAAGGTCAGCATAAAGCACATTTGGGAATACTCTTTCACTCGTTTCATGCAGAGAGATCTCCCTGTAGGATGAAAAATCTGTTTGTCCTGTGGGGCTGGTCCCAGTCTTAATTTGCATATCTGTATAAAATATGTCAATGCCTTTTTAAAAAAAACCCAACCCAGACCATTCCTCCATGTATTTTTTACTTCAGTGGTCTTTAGTTTAAGTTTTTCCTTGGTTTATGACATTAAAAGTTTGAACTTTTAATCCCCAAGGGCATCCTGGAGTGAGACATGTCAGGCTCCTGCTGACAGTGAGGGAACAGCTGGAGTTACTGATTGTTTTGGCCTTTTTTGCAACTTTTTTGGTGACATTTTATCCCATTTTATCAGTAATTGAGACCTAGCTATTTCCTAGAATTTTTCTCAGTGTCGCAGAGTTGTGTTAGGTCAACAGAATTTAAGAAATACAGCAGCTAACTGCTCTTCATACAGCTATAAAACCAAATGTAGTGTTAGGAAGGATGGATAGGACTCACATTCAGCTGCTGCTTGCATATTAATTGGCCATAAAGAAATAAAATTTTATATGCACTTGCAACAACAGGCAAGCATGAAAAAAGGCTTCTTAGATTTTCTATGTTTATCATCCTTTAGCCAAGATTTTTAGAATATGCAGCGCCTATGTGCAATATACAGCAAGTAGGCCTTGTGATTATCATTAATCCTCTTGAAAGCTGGACATTTGGAGTGTTCATGATTAAAAACTCTCAGTGTTATCTTGTCTGTTATGTTCTGTTTCTCAAAATGGCAGAGGTTCACAGAATTAGTATAAAGAAAGCAGTCAAACATCTGCTGGTCTGATACAAACTGGGACCAAAAGTCCTTCCCACGCAGGAGCAGCTATCCCCATTTCTCACAGTTCTGCACAAAAATTCAGATAGTTGGGTCTTTAAGGGACTAGTGAAGTTAGAACTAGCAGCAGTCACTCACTTGCTTGACCCATCAGTTTTGTTCGCCATTCAGTGGAAAAAAAATTCAAAATGGCATTGTAAAGACCTGGTTAATGTATTTATTGATCTCAGACACCTGAAAGCATCCAGGGCACGTGCAGCTTCTGTATGAGTGTGAGTTTGTCAGAGTGATAGCTCTTCATCTGGAAACTGGCAGAGGTCTCAGCTTTGTGTCTGTGTATGCACATGTGTGCACATTGCATCTGCAGTGTTATACATGCAGCTAATTAAGCATTTGCCAACATTTCTCAATACTGAGGTTATTAATTTAGGACCATGAAGAATAAAGAGGTTAATCATGGTTTAAAAGCCTCACAGCTTGGTGTACACTGCTTAAAATGGCCCTCTCACTGTTTTTTCATTTGGCATAATACTGATAGAAATTCTCAGATGTGATCTGTAACAGAGGGCAGTATTAGGTGTATCACTATAAAAGGCAGATTTCTTATGCTACATTTTAATTCAAATTTATTAAAAAGGCCTTAAAATTTCAAATGCTTCTGCATATGTATTAACTTTTAAGAGTCAGATCAGAATTCTGTCTGGCTGTTCTGACTTAGTGCATTGAATAACTAATGGAATGAAAATCAGGAAATCTGGGCTTTCATCCACATTTTGCTGTTTGTTTGTCTGATTTTTAAAAATCTTTTTGTGCCTTAGTTTCTCCATATCTAAAAAGAGGAACATTTCACTTGTCCATATTTGTAAATTATTTTAATCAGCTAAATCTGATCCATCGATGGAAAGTTTTATTTATCATCTCTTGTTCAGTGCCTGCTCCTCACGGACATTTGGGAAATGGATTAATCAGATGCAAATGCACTGGTGCATTTGTGAGATTATTTCTGTCCAAGAACTAATTAAAAAACCTCAAAATATTACTGAAGATGTTGAAAGAAAAAAGAATGTAAAATTTAACAAAGGACTAAAGTCTTAAGAGTGTAATGAGAAAATCTTGAGGAATTTAAAATGTTAATTACACATGATAAAGCTGACCAGCTTTGCACCTCAGTTTCTTTGTCTGCAGAATGGGATTAAAGAAATTAATGGCTTTCCTATAAAGCAGTGAGAATTCAATCATAGCTACACTATATGTCAAAGATGTAAAAAAAATTATAATAATCTCTTTGGGTTTTTTTAAAGTCACAATAAAATGGCGGTAAGGAACTGAGACTTCCTTAAAAAAAAGTGGCTTCAAATGCATGCGTATTTACGTATTTACAAAACTATTATTGGCTTCTCCAGGTGATTTCTTCCCCTTGATATCCATGACAGAAATTAGTTAGACTTTTCTGGAAATAGGATCAGATTATTTTTCTGATGCATCTACATCTAGTGATGTTGGTTTTTGGAATTCATATGGGTAACAGTTGGCAGTACTCAGACAGATTTATGGACCCTGACAACACCCAGATGCATAGCAGGAACAGCAGACAAGCAGCAAAGGCTGCAAGTGAATATATAGTGAAAGTCAGAGGATACAGTTCATGAAAGTAATTGAAGATATTTGGATGAAAATTCAGTGACCTTCCTGCCATTGGTTCCTTTTGACGAGTGGCAGACATCTGTCCTACACCTCCTGCCACCTTGCTGCATGTCTCACAAACACATGTTGAGCTGTAGAAATGGAAGTGTCAGGGAATTTCAGCCCAATCCATCTAAGAGTTAACTCATGGGGCATGTGCATTTTATTACAGCTAGTTTAATGTAGTGATAATGAGCAGCCATGTGGCATTGCAACCTACTCCTTATTTAGAGCATAAAACAGCTTTATTCCTGCTAGGGCAGAGCCAAATGTTTTACAAGCAAACAGTCTGCACATTTCAAATGAGCTGTTTCTATAATTCTAGCACTTTATAGTAAGAACTGAATAGTATAATTATAGGTAAGGAAGTGGTGGTGTTGGGAGGAGATGATGGAAGTGTTTTTCAGTAAACAAGCAGAGCTGAGAGCTTGCATCCTTCTGCTGCTGGAGCTCCACAAAGTCCCCCAAAGCCATTGAAGAAAATCTTCGAAACTTAACACACAATGAGCATATCCTGGACAAAAACATGTAACATAAATGGAGTTGGAGTGTGCCTGGCCCATAATTAGCTTGGGAGATATGGACAGGAGTCCTCTGAGTGAAGCTCAAGGCTGGCAGATGGCTGCAGCCCTCTGCAGAATAAGTAGCTCTGAATAGATTACTTTGGAAAATGAAATAAAAATCAGTAGGAAGCAGGGAGTGACAGGGTTTTTCTTTTATTTTTTTGCTACAGCAGCTCTGGTTTAAATTGATAAGATAGCTATACTGAGCTGTTTTCTTCTTTTCAGACTGAGGAAAATTTGAGGAAGGTTGTTCTGTCGGCCTGCACAGGTACTATGGGGTCTTGTCTTGTATCCAGAAAGAAGTATTTTAACAATCACTTGCTCCTGCATGATGTATAGAAGGGATTTTTGTTTATTTGATAATATGTATTTATATGGAGAGCATGAAACTAGAAACTGCTATTTGGACACATCTCAAGATATGCTATGTAGACAGACAATATATTGCATAAAATGTTGCACCAATTGCACTGCAACCCATGGTACTCCTCTCTGAAATTATTTTTTCTCATCACTATCTCCTGCCTCATTAGTAAGAAGTTAATACGAATATGTTTATAATGTGCAGAAGGGGCTTTTCAGTGGTGTGAAGTAATTATGTGTAATCCACATTGCACTGAGTGTTTAGCCAGCCAGGATTGCAGGCAAGTGCCATATGTCATTTCTCAAGTACATGATACATTATTGCTTGAGACTCAAGCATATTTCACCACACACATTGCCCATCCATTTCTTGTTTTTATCTGTGTTTTCTGTGTGTTTCTCATTGCAAGCTCTCTGCCTTCTGTTCTCTTTGGGAATCACTTTGCTGATTATGGATGGATTCTCTCAGCACAACCAAGAGTAGAAATTATACCATATCCTCATTTAATATAAAATTGAAGGTTATGTTTCTGAGACTGATCTGTCATTATGATACCCAGAAGAATTCTGCAAGCCCAAGGAACAATACAGCTCCTTCGTTAGCAGATTAGAAAGAATATCCTTCAAAGCAGTTGCTGAAAAGGATAATTTTCTTCCTCTGGTCTACATTCTCGGGTGTATAACAGTTCTGGTTTATCTCCCTATTTATTCCTCTTGCAAAATTCCTCTTTAAGAAAGCTTTTCAGTTCATTTGAAGGTTTATTAAATTATGAAGAAGTATATATTATATATATATATATAAATAAAATCAAGTGATTATTTACTTCTCAATCACCAAATAAACCCATGAAAATGGACCAAACAAATAGGATGATGGCATTTTGAAATGGAATTGTTTCACATTGTAATCGCAGTTGGATTTCTGCATGGGGAGTTCCCCTGAATCTTCAATAAAATCCACTTTGTGGTTATGCTTGACTGAAAAAGGTGATGAAACACCATTGCAATCTGGGAGACAGAAGCCTTTAAGCCAGTAACTATGTGGTGACTATTTTCTGCCAAGATACTGGAAACTCAGATTCAGTTCTACCGTTTTCAGCAGGATCAAACCCATGTTTTCTGGTTTTCCTCCTCTCTGTTCAGGTAAGCCTCTGACTGACCTGTTTCACTTGATGTAAATCATTACCCAGTTCCTGAATCTGGGATTTGAGGTGCTTTCTTGAAGGTAGAACGTGATTCTTACAGTCTGGCTCCATGGCTAGATCTTGTATCATCATCAGCATCACCCTCCCAGCTGTGCTGTGGACGTAGCCATAGAAACCTGCCAAAACGAGCAGGTTCACTGGGCATGTAGAGGCAGTCTAGGGAATGGCTGAAAACATGAACTGTCCTTTTTAGGTAATCTGTACAGATTTAATGAGGTACCTATGTTTGAGATTGCTGCTGATGCTGCCAATTATACTTATACTTGAATGAAAGAAAGAAATGTTAATGGAGTCTTACTTTGCAGTTTTGAATGGACTTTATATTAATCATAATGTTGATTTATAGTAGTTTTCTACTAAAACTATCTTGTACACACTTAAAATCGGGTTCAAGGAAAGTACAGGTACCATTGGAGAAAGAGTATTATAATTAGTACCATAGTTTCAAAGCACTTGGAAGAGGCTAGATTTTTGATCTGGAAGTTCCATATAATACAAATGCAACTCACTTTTAATAGAAAGATATTTGATAGACCTCTGCTTCTCTCCTTTTTAAGTCACTGTTCCATGCTTTGCAGTAGGAACTGTATATTTGCTGAAACTTTAAAACTGCTCCCATTCCTGGTTTTGCCAGAGGCTAAGTATGTTCACTGTAGGACACACTTTAGAACAGCACTTTTCCTCGTCAGGGTGTCCTTAGCTGTAGTTTGAGAATTATTTGTTTCCTTTATTTCAATATTACAAAAATAAATTACTCAACATTCATTGCACTTGGAATGAAGGTGCTATTGAAATGCAACCCTTGCCACAGCCATGCTAAGGGATGGATGGTATTTGTACTGTGCTTGATGGGTCTTGTGCATTCTTAGGCAGGACGTGGGTCAACATCTGTATTCTCAGCTGGATTTGGCTGTTCTTCATCATCCTTTCCCTTCAGGAGTGCTTGGTTGCAAATCCCAGTCTTCCCTCCCAGTCTGTATCCCTATTTGCAGTAGAGGAAATGTAGCTCACTGAACTCAGTTCTTGCGGGCATGTGTCTAAACTACTTCACTGAGTGTGCCCTTATATTCCCTGGTAATTTACTGGTTACCATCAGCTCCTTTTCTGGTGTAGTGTACCACTGCTAGGGAGGGGAGAGAAGTAGCAAATCTGAGGCAATATCAGCCAAAGACTCCAAATTTTATATTGCTACTCCATTGCACAGGAACAAGACCCAGCCTTGCAGGCATCTTGCTGGTGGAAATTAAGTACTGGCGATATGCTGTATTCTTACCCTTAGCTGAATTTTGAATATGCAAACAGGCACGTCAAAATGTAAGTATAAGCAAGATCTGAGACTGCTATTATTAGATTTTTAAGTCTATCTCCCAAGTTTGAGTTCAGTGCAGGACAAAAGATATCCAGATCTAAATTTATTAGTGTTTTACTTGTCATCGATGTAAACGTTAGACGTTTTATTTTCAGAGTATGGGACTGTGCATCAGTACAAGTCATTAGCTATAAACTCCTTTACTTTATGCAGTGTCATTTGCTGCTGGATTTGCATACATTTTTCTGATGACTCTACCTGTCAGCTGCCATGGTTTCTGCAGTATTTTCATATTTCACTATTCAGAGTTAAGAAGGCTTATGAGATCTTGGATCATTTATCACTATTCAGTAAGTTATTGCATTACTCCAGGATGAATTATGGAGGCACAAACTGTTATTCTAACAGCTTCATTGTAAGTGACTAACAATGTCTTATTAAGGACATTTTGTGTAACTGTACAGTATGTTTAAAAAAATGTGATGTGGGGTGTGCAGGGGACAGGATACCAACATTTGTTTTATTTGTATTCTAGGACACAAGGGTATTAAGGAGAAATGAAATGGCAGCTGCAGCTGTTGTAGGCATTCCCCAAAGGGATAGAGCTAATAGGATATGTCTTCATCCACAGCTGAGTTAATTTTGAAAGGGCAGGATGAAAAATGAAACTAAACACATACAACAAAATCTTGGATAACGGGGGTGGGAGGAAGTATCCACCCTCACTAATCTGTGACATCATTGTGATAAAAAAGAAAATCTTTCCACTAGAAATCCTAAAAGAGAAGATTTTGTGAGGCAGCTAAAGAATTAATCTGTCTGAAAAAAAGAACATTTTGTGGAACTGTATGTCTGATGGACAGTGCTTAAAATCTGCAGATACTGAAATATAGATTACTAGAAAAGAATTGCTCAAAAACCTTGAATCTTTTTTAGGCCTGGCATCAAAGGTTGTATTTTCTATGTTTATGCTGAAGATGAAATGTGGTGATAACAGTACAAAGCCACAAAATCTATAAGAGAAATTTATCCTTTAGTCAGGCCCTAACTTCATTCTGACTAGATATATATTCTGCCTTTCTTCAAATGTGGTGTCATTTTTTTAAAGGAGCGGAATGTAACTTTTCATTTTTGTCTTTGAGAAGCTTTCAGTCTCCTAGATCTCATGGTTTATTTCTCTCTGGAAATTTGCCAGGTGCAATACTGTGGAGAAAAATGCCTCAAACTTTTCTTTAATCTTTACTTATCTCTCCCACACAAAGAGCAGGATTCACAGCAAAATGTCCTCATGTGCAATGATTTCTCCCCTGCACACTGGTGGACTTTAGTGTCTTGAAGCTGCTTCTTTGCTGGAAATTCTGAAAAAAAATCTTCCGGAGGAGCAGGTTCACAAGCTGTGATGATGTCATGGATGTAACATAGGCAAGACTCTGGTTTACCACTTGGTACATGAATAGTGCACAGAACAGGTCTAGGAAAAAGCATGTCCATCTACAGCCTGGCTCTCTGAGGCACAGTCAGCCTAATGCACCATTCAGTTCCTTAAGCTCCTTTTTCGAACAGACTGATACTAAAGGAGCACAGCAACCTTGTCCTCTAAGGTTTCTTACTAGACGATTTCCTTTTCATCCCCACGGTCTCTCTCCATAAACCTATAGAAATGTCATGTTCTGCAACATTCAGGTCTCTACACAGAGCTGTCCAAGTAGTCTTGGGCAGGATCAGAACAGTGGATGTGTTTCCTAAATCAAACGGTATTTGATTTTGTGAAGTATCATTTCATTTGCTTGCTACGGTGAACGAAAAATATTTGCTTATGCTCATTTGATCAAACTATGGGGTTTTGGTTTTTAAATGCATTTTTCTGTAGTATCAAAAATGGGTTGCATTGATTCAGTGGCATTTTGGTTCAGTTTTCTTCTTCTGTTTGGTCCCTGAGTAAATAGTCCAGAAACTGGTGCTAAGAGCTTATGGAAAGAGAGGTTATGCTGGATCATGAAGCTCATATTTTCCTTTGGTTCCCCTCCAGCAATGGGAACATGTCATGTTGGCTAACAGGAAAGTTTTCCATTGATATAAGCATTTTCCATCCATTTTCCCCCCATCATTGTCACTTTCCCCATCAGCATAATCCACTGTACTAATTGCAATATACTTATCCTAAGTTCCATATTAAACCCACATCCTTCTGTTCTGCAAAAATAAAAATGATAAGCACCTTAGAAGTAATCTCTGAAGATCTGAGGCAATATTCTAATGGATCAGCAGGTACAGCTGCAGAGTGGGACTTACCCAACAGGGAAAAGAGGGGGTGTTTCTGATTTCACCGAGGCATGCACAGAGCTGCTCTGCACCATGGAAACTCTTATCTCAGTCCCTGCAGTGTAAGTGGTGAAGGATGAGGTTATTTAAATGACACAAATTATCTCTCCACTGGAGTGTGGGGTTGAGTTTTTCAAGCCCAGTGATCAGAGGTTGCAGTACCTCGGTGTCAGCAGCAGCTCCTGCAGCAATACTTGACATTGCATGGACAAAAACCTCCCAAATGTACACACTTTCCAAGGTAACCACTCGTTTTTCTGCAGATGGATCAAAGCTCTTTGTGGGGCAAGAAGGCAAGGGAGAGAAACAGCAAAGCAAAGAGAGAGAAAGCAATCCATAATCCTGAAATACTTTCCTTGTATTCTGGTAAATTTCCTCTTGAGTTTAATGGGACCAAGTCTGGATTCCGGGTAGCAAGAGAATTGTGCCCAGATACCTGAATATAAAATTCAGTGTCATGTGATATTAAATTGAAAGCAACATTTCTCATCATGCTGCAATCCCTGTTATTAAATGTTCTTGTTTAAAAGAAGAGTGTGTCAAGACCAGTTACTGATACAGCACCCTGCTTGGTTCAATTTATTGTTTTATTAATTCACTGTAATGAGATAATGGGAGATCATAACAAACCTATCCACTTTTGGCATCTCAGGCACTTCTCCTGTCCTAGTGGAGCTTTGCAGGTGATTGATGTGACACAGCAGTGTCTTCAAACAGTGTCTTTGAACTTGTTCAGGTTAGAAAGCGCTTTCAAGAGAAGGAGTCCTTTGATAAAACCTACTAAAGGAAAGATTTTTTTTTTCCCTTGGGAAAATGGAGGAACTCACCCACCTAGCTTCATTCCCAGTGCTACACTGTCTGTGCTGTGGAGGCCAGGAGCTCTGTCAAACAATATATGCTACGAGACTGGAATGAAGGTGTAGTGATGGCAGAGAGGAAGGTGAATCCTGCTAGATACTCATACAATCCTGTAGGATATGGGAAGAAAAGTAACAGGGCAGAGAGTGATTTGAGCCTGAATGTGATCAGTTATTTTCTTTCCCTCACTAATTGCTGAATAATTTGAGCAAAGGTTTTAAAGCATGGGTTTGGGGGTTTTGTTGGGTTTTTGGTTTTCTTTTCATTAGCTAGTGACTTTAAAAAATAACATATATGGTTAAAGCAATCAAGAACTTTTGTCAAAATTTCTCTGCTCTGCTACTGGTTCCGCCATTGGCTTTTTGTGTGATGGCGAGCAACAAAACCCACTGAATACTGCAGGTTATTCATAGTAATTATCATCCTGTGAATCAGGGCATAATACAGTATAGCTGCTTGGAAATCATTATGACCATGCTTTACTCAAATGAGAACTGATTATTTACTCACACAGCATGCCTGGTGAAGTAATCTATATGAATCTTTTGTTTTAAAATAGCCTTCATATTACCTTCTGTTTAATGTTTTGTCTCTTCCTTTAGGGAGAATATGAGGGAAAAGTGTTTTAAAAATTATAAACTCTCTCTAGTATATTTGGGGATAGCTTAGACTTTCATAGCTAGAAATTATCTTTGTCCTCATGGCAGAAGGAATCAGGTGTAGGTAAGCACATCAGCTGACAGATTTGTCTAGTGCTTTTTCTGTGAATATTTTTTCAAATGACAGTAACCTAGCATTTTAGAGAATGATTTCCTCACCAAATAGTGCAGTATGATGGGAACAGAAGTTGAGAACAAAACTGCTGATTCTATGGATCAGCTGTCCACACTATACACCTTTCAGGGGATTTCATTCAGTCTATTTCTAGATCAGTCTTGAGAACTGAGTTCATGTTGGTGATCCATCCATTGATCTTCCAAATTCCAAATTCCAAATTCCATGTTGTGTGTGCCAGGACAGATTTCTGGTGTGACCAAAACCACAGTAAAGTAAGCATTACTTAGGGTTCCCTTCCAAAGTGCCCTCCTGGTCTGAACTTAAAGACTAGTGTAGATACAGCTGATACTGAATTAGCAGTAAGTATTTGTGGAACGTACCCATTAGAGGACTGTGCCTTCTCTGCTAAGTGTACAGGAAGTATCTCCAAAAACAGCCTCTGCACTCCAAGCCTCCCCTAAGGCCTCTGAAGCAGAGGAAATCTGCATTTATCTGTCATCTCAGTTAATTCAAACAGCAGTTATTTGGAACAAATCATAATCACTCCTTCCCGTAATGAATGCAGATATTCAGATTGCCAGATGGATCTGAATGAGCGACAGCCTAATTATGGCTTACCAAAATAATAATAAAAAGCTTAAGTGGAAATATTTCTGCCCTTCATCTGTAGTTAGAGTTAAGAAAGAACAACATAGGGAAATGTTCTGAGGAATGAGACCTCAGACCACTAGTTAGCATTTGAACCATGGATTCCACCACATGGAGCTTAAATACGGTGTAGCAGAAAAGTGTGATATTTGCATAGAAGGTGTATGCTACAGAATTATCTATTATGTCCATATATGTTCAATGTTTATACAATGTCCCCAAAAGACCTTTGACTGAGTAGCTTTAATCAGAAGTACCTGCTCATTGACTAATTGCTAGTATTTAAAACTCATCAATTTTCATAATGATAAATAACCAAGACGATTGAACTAAGAGTATTTATGGAGTATGAAACACGACCCTTTCCTAATAAGTGGAGCTACAACTGCAGTAAGCAAAATGTCTTGGGGTTAGCTAGAAATCTGCACAAAATCCAGTATTGCTAATGGCTTTGCATCTTCTGCTTTATTTGTCTAATTTGACAGAGGGTTTATTTTCATTGCAATGATGCAGTTTCTCAGCAGCCTCTGTTTCTGTGACTTCTTTAGATGAAATATACCTGGTTTCACTGGAAATTCTTTGTCTTCTGTGAGAATTACCACACTATGAGACACACCAATAATGAGGGAAATATTCATACTCGCTATGGAACATCATTTGTGATAAAGTTTTTAGAAGATGAGAGGTGGAAAAAACCACTGCAAACAGTTGAGTATCCGTGTTGTTGAACTGCAGAGGAGCAAATAAGGACTTCAGAGAAATACAGCTTTTTTTGTTTGGTTGGTTGGTTCGTTTTTGGGTTTTGTTTGTTTGTTTGTTTTGCCTTTTATCTAGCTTGATAAGAATATTAGTCTGAGAGCAAAACTTCAGACTGATCCAGACACACAGGACAGGGCAATGTATGGAAAAACAGTCAATGAGACTGAATATTCCAAAGGATTTGGGGTTTTTTTTGCAAATTAAGTATCTGTATCATGAATCAAAGGCAATAAGTACATCTTCAAGGTGTTGATATGTAAGAAGGCTGTATCTAAATGCAGTACTGATGTCTATAGGATGTAACTGTGCATAAATAATTAAATAATATCTCTGTCTTGTCAAGTGGTGCATCTTTTGCTCTTGGCCGTATTAACAATGCAGAGGGTATAGGCTGGAGGCTAGAGGAAACTGCTGTTTCTGGATAACCCTGCTGTACTTCTGAAAAGGGAGAGCTTTCCTCAGAAGAGATATTATCACATGCTCATCTCAGCAGACTGTCTTTCAAGCCTCAGTGAGCCCTAAGGCTCCTCAACAAGAAGGAGCTGACAATAAAGCACTGGCTTCTTAGGCAAGCTCTCTTTCTGTCTTTGCTCTCTCACCTGCCCACATTAATTGTCTTGCCATTTCAGTAATAATTCCGTTTGTATAATTCAATTTCAGGTGCTGTCTAGGTATGGGAAGTTGCTGGTGTATATATAAGGAAACCAAAATGTCTTCTCTGTTCTAAGATGGTAGAAAGAAATAATGAGTCATCATTTGTCTCTTCTGTTAAACAGAAGTTAAGAACTTCTGACTTCACGGGTTCACAAAGACACAAAAGTCTTATCTTTTTTTTTCCTCTTCTTTTTTTTTTCATATTTCTAATTTGTTCTTTTTATCTTAGTTGGATGACAGCCACTTTAAGCCTCAGGTTCCTTCATGTCTCTGTAAAACAGCTATAAAAAATTGCAGTCTAACTTTTCACATCAACCAAACCCCCCTTCATCAGATAAATTACTACCTTGACCAATGCTCTGAATGACAACCAGCATCCTGGGAGCACAGGAAGGGGGTGAGACACACAGGGATGTTTGCAGAGGTGGGGTAGATTCTTCATATAATTTATCATCCACCTTGTCTTGCTGACATTGCCCTCTCCCTACTGCAGAAGACAGCTCTACTGTAGTTTGCCTAACATGGGGTGGACCATCTTGAGAGCCCCATATCCCAAGGTCCCAGTAGTAACAGACACCAACCAAGAGCTTCTTTTCTTTCTCTCAGGGGTGGTTTGCTAATAGATTATTTGTGATATACTAATGTTTCAACATCATTGGGACAGTGCAAGGAACAGTGAAAATGCATTGCCTGTAGCCATAACCAAAATCCATGTCTCAGAGGAATTCTCAAAAATTATATATTTCACTGAATGATATTCTTCACTCTAAGAACAGCTTCAAGCAAGGAGACAATCACATTCCTCCTGCAGCACTCCCCAGTTTCCCAGTCCTCAGGCATAGCTCATGTCTGCTTGTCAGCCCTCTTCCCTGCTGGTCTGTGCCCCAAACCTGGAAAAAAAATGGTGCAAAAAAAGGGCAAATGAACTCATCAGCTCGGTTTCCATAGGGGACGTAATAGAAGGGCAGAGGAAGGGGAGCCCTTATAAATGAATTGTGGCTGGCAGTGTTTGTGCTGCTGCTGCACAGAGAAGGTTCTGCCAGCTAGGCTTTATACTTCAGGCAGTGAGAAATACTTCCTAGGCTTTATACTTCAGTGGTGAGAAATTGCTAGAGGTCAAAATGTGTCATCAGAAAGCTAAGCCTGCAAGGGCAGAAGTTTAGTTGTGAGGTGCACTGTGGTGTTTGTCCATCTGTAATTTAAGGGTCTCTAGATTTCGAAAAGCTATAGGTGTGATTCCTTATGATGTTGGACATGCCCACCATATTTAAATTAATTTGGAGGAGAGATGTAGCAACATCTTATGACTCATTCTCCAAGTTTAGGGCAATTTGACCATGATTAATCATTTTCAACACTCTTTGCAATGTATACTGTGATGCCACTTCAGGTTCACCACTTGTTTCCCACCCAATGAACTGTGAAGTTCCTGATGTTGGAAGATCTGTGCTCTCTCTGATAGGCAAGACACACTCTTGGGAAAGCACTGGAGAATGCCCATTGTAGGAGCTGGGGGAATCTGAGAAAAGTATTTAAACCTTATTTGTCTCGAAATTTTTAATGATGACGAATTTCTATTCCTGGCATTCTTCTACAACTCTATCATAAATTGAAAATGAGGATGCAGTAACAATAGTTATTGACTATTTCACTACATATCTTCATGTAAACAAGAAAAAAATGTACTTCAGAAATTTTGAACAATAAAAAATGCATGTCATTTATAAGCTATCCTAATGAATAGTGTTGCTATGAGAGTTCTGAAAAGTCATAAATTGTCTTCTGGTTTAAAATCAAGTATATTATTGTATATGAGGGCTTGTTAGTATCTGTGAGCATAGGATTTCAAATTGCTTTAAGAAATGGAAGTGTTGAATCTTCATAGAAGGTCTTCGAGGTAGGCTGCTTTTGCCAGTTACTCTGGTAGAAGAGAAACTGAGGAGGAAGAGGGCTATACAGCTTGCTCATTTGCTTAAGTCTGAAGAGAAAGACTTAGTCTTGTATTTTGACCATACATTTCCAGCAATTTTAAAGTGGGGTCTGATGTATCCCACTAGCATTAAAGTGTTGTCCTGCCTTAGAGGTTCAGAAGGTAAAGTTAGGGCATGGAAATTCAGCTCCCAGGTTTAGTTGTGGCTGTCAATTTGTGAAACAGCTGTGGGTCAAAACACTTCTGATCCTTGCTCTAGAGCTAGAAAGCCAACCACATCCTGGGCTCCATCACTGCATGGCCAGCAGGTAAATGCAGATTGTTGTCCCCCTCTATTCCACTCTGGGGAGCCCCTGAGTAGAGTAGTATATCCAGCTTTGGGACTCCCAACATGGGAAGGATTTGGTGCTGTTGGAACAAGTCCAGAGGAAGACCACAGAGGTGATCAGAGGTCTCAAGCACCTCTCCTGGAGACAGGCTGAGAGTTGGGATTTTTCAGCCTAGAGAAGTGAAGGTTGTGGGGACAACCAGTACCTAAAGAGGCCTAGAAGAGAGATGGAGAGGGACGTTTTACAAGGGCATGTAGGGATAAGGACAAGGGGTAATGGCTTTAAACTGAAAAATGGCAGGTTAAGGCAAGATATTAGGAAGAAATTATTGACTGTGAGGGTGGCAAGGCACTGCCGCAGGTTGCCCGGAGAAGTTGTGGGTGCCCCAACACTGTTCAAAGCCAGGCTGAATGGGACTTGGAGCAACCTGGCCCAGTGGAAGATATCCCTGCCCATAGCAGGGGCGTCAGAACTAGAAGATTTTTGAGGTGTCTTCCAAAGCAAACCATTCTATATTTCTCTGATTCTCTGCCTAGTGCTGCTAAACCAGTCTTTCCTTCTGAGTGGCCATGCCCCTTTCCCCTTGCCATTATGATGATAAGAAAATGAAAGAAATAAGAACCATGTAGAACTTATGAATGTTTCCAAGTCAACATGTCTAGATGTGCATCTGATGTGCATCTCAGGGTGACCATTCATGGTTGTTTGTCAGCAGATTTCCTCAGGATTTCCAGATAGCATTGGCTGCACTCCAGCCTCACCACCTGGGCTAAAGGCCAAGCACAGATTCCCCTGTTTTCACTACTGCTCTTTTTAATATTTTCTTCTTAATTATCCACATTTTCTACTAGAGCAAGTGGAAGGTGTATTGGATAAAGCCACATGTTATTCAGACTCTAGAGCTGGAGCACATCTTAGGTGCATGTACATGGAGAAGTGCTATTCATGCTACAGACCATGAGGGATGGGCCCTGATGAAGGTATGGTAAAAGAAAAATCAAAGAAGCTTTGTAGGGGCATCTTGTGAAATTATTCTGAGATTCCAAGAACAAGGAAAGCAGCCCTATTTGAACCACACCTGAAATTGTAGGGATGAGTCAAGTTAACAAATTAGGAAGGTTACAGGTCTGTGTTGTTGTTCCTGACCCTGAGTCTGAAGGACTTACTCTCCTGCCATGTTATTGTCCAGCAACACCAGGACTGTCGACCTCTCAGTCAAACACGACTGATGCTTCTCCCTTGTTTCCTCCAGGGAGCACCACTTTTTAAGGTGCCAGGAAAGAGAAAGAAAATTTAATATCACCCTGTATAATTTTCATTCTTTGGAATTATAGTCAGTAAACATGGTCTTAAATTGACTTAATTCCTCATCTGGATGTCCATCTGGATTTCTAGGAGAAATACAAACTCTGATTGTAACAGATCGGCTGGGAAATACAAATGCTAATTTTATATTTCATGAAGATGCATGTCCTCTTTGGTGCCTGGACCAAAGCTTTGTCTCTTTCTCTCTCATTCTTTGAATTAGAAAGTTCTTAATCAGTGCTTATCATCCAGCCAGAGCTGTATACCTCAAAAATTACATTTTCTGGTGTGTTTGTCATGCTAAAGTGTCATGGAAATAAGAATGGTTACTGAATGACAGGTCAGGAAATTAATTCTAGACAAACAAAAACTTTTTTTCTTTAGAGATGGGACATGCTGAGACTGTCATTCAAGTCCTTGTAAGTAAGGAACACTCAGACATACTATTTACTGCTTAGGTCATGTCTGAATCTTCCCATGCTGAAATGATCCTGCTTAAGCACTATGGTTCATATGCCAGCTGGTTCTTATACTTTACTTACCTGGCTAGAAGCACTCTCAACTGACTTTATGGATGAATAATGTAACAAACTTAAAACCACGCCCTCTGGCAAAAAAAAAAAACAGCTTTCCAAGGCAAATGGGATGAATCATCGATAAAAATGTTTAGAATATTTAAAAGTATTCCTGAAACCACCCCTGCATAAGCTTCCTTTAGCAAATCAGAAACTGTGGTAGGATTATGAAAGCTAGACCATGTGTCTAAGGTCTGCAAAGTCAGTTGTTACTGGCTGCTACTTGACTAGATGACATCAAAATGACTTGTCAAGTAGATAGGGAAAGAAACTAGGAAAAAACTGGCATTAACTGGGGTCTTCATGCCTGCACCCTTGTTCCAGGATAGAGAGCTAAACAGCATTGAGGCTTGGTGGTTGTTGCTTTTTGGCATGTTTTGATGGCCATGGGCATTGCCCAGGAACTTTAATGCCCCAATAAACCTCCGTTTCTCATGCACATTTCTACATGTGAGTTCTGCTGGCAAGGGATGAATTCTACCAGGTATCAGACTTCACCCTGGAAACTGAAGAGGCTGAACTAATTTCTTTGATCTTGCTTTGCCTACCATCCTTGCAACACTGAATTAGCTGGTATGTCATAGTTATCTGTAGGATGAGACAAGCAAGACAGCATGAGCAGATAGGTCTTCTTAAGCACTGTATTTCTGAAAACTGAGAACAGCAAATACCTTCTCTCTGTACTGTGCACACTCCTGCCTTTGAGGAAAGGAGGAAAGAAGAGTCAACACAGCACCCACTTTATTAGGTAAGCTTATTTCACTGTCAAAAATATTCAAGTCATGACAATGTTATACAATCACTTTAAGAAAAATATTGTTCCTATTTCAAAGACTGTCTCATGAGGACGATCAATTGTAAAATCCTCCCTGTGCTATTTTTAGGGAAATTATCCATGAAAGAAGGAAGAAGAAGGGAGTTAGCTGCACTAGTAGCTGGCTGCAGTTGTCTTTCAGCCCTGTTGTTCTCCAGGAGGTGAAGAGGTTGGCAGTGGGAACTGCTGTTTTCTGTGCTTTAAAGGGACACTGAGGATGATGGGCTAACCTGGAGAAGCCACATCAGATTTCACATATACTTCACAGAAGATTTCTTTATCAGCAGAAAATTTTGAACAGTTTTCCTGAAGTTTGAAGTTATGGAGAAAATGTCTTCTCATTCTGAATCTATGAAACATGCACAGAAATGTGCATATGTTGGGCAGCTCATGGCTGCTACACAAAAGCTTTCTCTTCCCTTTGCAGCACAGTTGAAGTATGATGCTATGGTGGAAAAAGGCACTGATGTAGGTGGAAGTTCTAGCAATAAATATTAAATACTCTTTACACCTTGCCCAGAAGAGATGAGTTTAAGTGTATTTCTTGAAGCATGTGGAAAGCACTTCAGTACAGCACAAGTGCCCATCATCATAAAGCTGCAGCTTTAGGCAGTTCTTTTTTCTTGATGATCATAATTCAAAGCTACAAAGAGTTTTTTTAGACTATCTGACAACAGTAGCAAAAGCTTAGCAGGAGCAGGAGCTCTTAGATGCCCTAGAGCTTTCTTTTGAGCAGGAAATCAAGAAAGGTGTCATGTCCTGACCTCCTTGTGTTTGCCAATTTCCCTGACCTTGCAACACAGTCCAAGAGAAGAAATACCAGCTGTGTCCATCTGCAAGATAGCATTAAAGGAAATAACAGGGATACATTTTTTTAGCAATGACATATATAGGATGCAAATTATTTTTATACTTATCAGTAGTAATGGTGTATCCCAGTGATTCCACAGTCACTCTTCTGCCTAAATAAATAGGTATTTCTGGACGTGCCTGCAGACAGGGTCTGATCTTCAGAATGTGGGATAGACCTTGTACCTTCTATAAAGAGATATGTATTTTGCTTGAATTGATTTGATGGGATTTGCATCAGGGTTTCTGCTGTTGGGTCAGTACTGAAGCAGCACTGTCCACTTTGATGTCCTTCTATTCTGGCCTCTGGGGTTTCAGAAGAAATTAATGTATCTCGTCAGCTAGGAGAGCTGTTGGGCCAGAATTTTGTGGGTGGATTTCCTCTCAGCTGCTCTGAAGCTCATATCTTGTGAAATTTGCTGAGTCTCTGAACTGTGTAAAGTGCTAAGAATGACTAGTAAATTCTAGAGAAGAAGTACAAGTGAGGAATCCCCCACAATCCCCAGAGTTATAGGGCTGACAGCAATGAGTTCATCATGTCAATGCACTTCATCTAAGCAGAATTTGTTCTTTTTTTCCTCTGCGTTTGGGCATGAGAGAGGCTCAGGCTTTTTCTGTTTGTGTAAAAAGTGTGTCAAAGCAAAAAAAAAAATGAAAACTGCACTGCACTTTGAGCGTGTTGGGGTGTAGGTGGTTGCATTTGGAACGTGACTACACTGCATTCATGCCCTGAATGCTACCCAGCATGCTCCTCCTTCTGCCAAGAAGCAGCTAGAAGTAAAATTTTTCTCAGGTATTGGTTTTGTTAATAATACTGAAGGTACATGGATGGTTGCTGAAAACATTTATTAAATCCCATTACAGTGGGACAATGAAGTTGTTCAATGCCAGTGAGATACTGTGTAAACAAAGCAGCTGTGGTGGAGCAGAGGATCAACATCTCCAAAAGCTGGAAGCCCAGGTTTTCTGTCCTCTCCAGAATTAAACTGTACTCCCGATTGCTATACTGAAGGAAGTGGTAATGTACAAATAGGACATTATTCCACATTTTCATGATTTCCCTTTTCAAGCATGTTACAGGTGCTTGTTCTGCAGTCCTAGTTCAAAAGCAACATATGTGCAAGACACACCCAAAGAGCAAGAGTTTCCATCTCCTAACTGTGCTGTACCAGATGGCTCCTTTGGGATTTTCATGCACAAAATGCAACTGAATACACTGGGATTCCTATCTCATGTCCCCTACAACTCCACAGGCCAAGAATGAAGAAGGAAGATATTATGTAGTTGCTCATTGCAGCTCTGACTGCCTTGTGCTTCACTTGTGATGATCCATGAGGTCTCTCTTGGTGGCACAGTTCTAATCTAGGGGTTCCAGACAAAACCATAAATATTTGGACAATTGACCCCATAAGGAGAGGTGATAATCTCCAGTGTCATGGCAGTAATTGCCAGCTGCTTCTTTTTTTTGTGGTAAAAACATATATATAGACAATGCTTGCTTTGACAACAAAAGCATTTAGAAACATGCACAACATGACAACAGTGTTCAGAATGTTAAAAAAATCTTCTATTCAGTAACCTGGCATAGATCTTATTACCTACTGCATAGGGTCACGTTAGGGTTTGCTGCATTACATGATGTGACACAGCTTGAAAGCAACTGACACAGCATCGCCTCTCCCCATCACAGAGATGTATATTGGATGTTCAGACAACAACTGGTGCAGTTATTAAATCCTCTCTGTTACCTGCAGTTAGGCAAGTGACCCATGCTCTGAGGCATCCTCATTTAATAGCAAATTGTTATTTTTGTGCCAGCTTGAGGACAGGGTTTTCTTTCAGGGCACCTCCACTGCCATTGCATCAGAAACTCATGTTGGGCTGTTGAGAGCTGATGCACAGCTGAGTGCTGCAGAGATAGCCCAGCAGTGAGTGTGGGAGGCATGTGCATACTGCAGAGTGTGCCAGGCCATTCCCACTGGTTTAGGAAGTTATAGTCCTCTACAAAAATATTAAAATGGCAGGTATAAAACCAAAAGCTTCATGGCTATCCACAGATATTGAGAGATTAGCACTAACTTCTTAAACCATAATGCTAAACCATTGCAGAAAACAAATTTGGGAAAACTGGGTTAAGAGGGCACCTTTTAAAAATAAAAAGCTTGGGAAACTCATTGGGATAATGAGCTGTAGGTGATTAACCCAATCACTTTTGAGGTCACCAGCAGTATAAGACCCATAATCCCATTGATATAGATTATTATATAATTTTGTATTTCAGTATCTTCTAGGTTATATGTTTTTACGTTATGTCTTACTCTTGTTTGATGGTGTGTAAGACCTCACCAGAAATCAAGGGTGAATATTGTTCAGACAAAGAAGATTGTACCTGCCCTTATCACATGAAGTTATTTCCAGATTCTGTAAAATTTCAGGATCTGGAAACTCTGGGGAAGTTGTGGTGAGATTGGAAAATACAAAGAAGGAGTGCTCCTGCTGTCCTCGGGCCCCATGTATTTGCCTCTCTAGTCAGCGTGAGTTACTCGCTGTGCAGCTCCCGGCTGCCAGCCCTTGTTTTGTGCTCTGGAGGTCATGAAAGGAAGTTGGTATTTTTGTAATCATGACCAGCAGTTTCAGAGCAGGGGAAGAACAAAGATGGGGAGCCATTGGAGAGCTAATGTTGGGCTACTGCAATGGCTCTGATGACTATTTTACATTGAAGAATGAATTGAAGCTTCATAGTTGGAAGCTGGAAGAGGATCATGGAGGAATTGCTCTGAAAGCCTGAGGAGACCTACAGACTGAATGCTCATGTAAAGCAGAGTAATGATGCAGTCTCCATGGCAGCATCTCAGAATTGTACAGTAATATTTTGAAATGTAATATAGATTCTAATTTTTCAGTCTTAACCCATCAAATCAGTATTACTATAAATACCCACGCTATCCAGTCTCCAAAAGAACTACGGCTGAGAGTTATTTTAAGTCTGCCCAACCAAAGACAAAAATGCAATTTACATTCCCTGCCAAAATATTCTCCTTCACTTAGGAGAACAGAAGGATTTTGATTTTAGGCAGGCAAAATCAAGGAAATATAGAGATTATAGAGGGAACTTGATCTCTACTTCCTCATACATCTGGATTATGGCAACTTTCAACTGCCAACATCTGAAAACACTGAAACTCTCTTTGGGCATGTACATAGGAAAACTTCTTACCATGACTGGCTACACTACCAATCAACCAGGGCACAAAAGGGCTGCTGAATCTATCTGAAGTCACCAGTGTTCACTGTGGTGTATAACTCAGAGCACATCTGAAAAGGTGGTGGCTGCTATTTGCAGACAAAAAATACAGGCTTAAATACAAACCTAGTGAAACAAGGGACCCCGAGTGCTTTGCTGAACCCACTAGTGTGTCAGTATGAACCTTTGTGTCTGAGGAAGCAGATGCTGCTCCCAGGTAACTGGGAGCATGTCTGAACACCCAAGGGAGCAATTAAATGTCCTCAGTGATAGTTGTCTGGTCTCCATAATAACAGCTGAATTCCATTCAGCATAACAGCTTGATTGAGAAAAGATGCTCTAATGAATATTATTTGTGGTATGTGTCTCCACCTGACTTCATCCTCTGTTGAGGAAATTCAAAAAAACGTATGGGAGCTGCTGAAAAGTTGTCAAAGTTGTTGATTATCAAAGAATGGCAAGGGTAGGGATGGTTAATGAGGTTATATTGAGTTGTATTGAGTGGGACCTGAGTAGGACATAAGTGGTATGGAATAATGGATGGAATACATGGATTTTGACTGGGGTAGTTAATTTTCTTTACAGTAGCTAATATGGAGCTATGTTTTGGATTTGGCTGAACACAGTGCTAATAATACAGAGATCTTTTGTTATTGTTGAGCAGGGTTTATACAGAGCCAAGGCCTTCTCTACTTTCCTACTACAACTCTGGCAAGGAAGTTGGGGATGCATGGGAGGTTGAGAAGAGACACAGCTGGGACAGGTGACCCAAATTGACCAAGGGGATATTCCAGACTGTGTGGCATCACACTCAGAACATAAAGTGAGGGGAAGGAGGGTGGTGGGGGACATTTGGAGTGATGGTGTTTGTCTTCCCAAGTCACCATTACCTGTGACAGGGCTCTGCTTTCCTGGAGATGGCTGAACCTGCCTGCCCAGGGGAAGCAGTGAATTAATTCCTTGTTGTGCTTTGCTAGTGTGTGTGGCTTCTGCTTTCCCTTTTAAGCTATCTTTATCTCAACCCATGAGTTTTCCAGCTTTTATCCTTATTCTCTCCCCAGTCCCACTGGTGTGGTAATGAGTGAGTGTCTCAGTGGGGCTTGGTTGCCAGCTGGGGTGAAACCATGACAAAAGTTATTGGAAAACATGCCCTTATTCATCACTGTGCAAACATAATTATTATGCAAGGAGCTATAACTCATTTTGAAGTTACTTGCATTTGTGGTATAGCTCTACATACACATCCCACTGGGTCTGAAATATTTGCTTGATCATCCCAGACTAGATTTTCTAACCCCACTCCCATTTTTTACCTTGTGTGCAGAGCACTTGGATATCTTAACCCTGGGCTGCTCTTGCAGACTGGCTGCTTTGAAGCCCAGATATGAAAAGGTTTGGACAGACATAAAGTAGTGTCCCCAATAAACATCAGAAACTCAGTCTTATCCTCAGATGGAAAGCAATGGGCTACACTCTGCCAGTCAGGCATGACAGCTCTGACCCATGCTAGAATTACTAATTAAAAAAAATTAAGTTACTCGTGCTCTTGGCAAGTTACACATATTGCCATCTGTAGAAGCAGTTACATAAGTGGTGCCAGGATTTCTTCAGAAATTGAGAGCATTTTATTCTTTCCAATACCCAAAGAAACATTAAGGTGTTGCTAGCAGCTTTGTTGCTAATTACACTTACAACTAAAGCAAAATGAAATAAATAAGTACAGCATGAGACAATTACAAGGATTGTCAGATAAACAAGAGAATACTCAATAAAAAAGTATTTCTAACAATTGTCTCTGTTGAAACTGGAGACTCTGATTTTCAAACAGAGATACCAACTCAGTGATGCAGGTACTGTGCCAGAGCCAAGGATCCACTGAGTACTGACCACTCCTTTCCAATGCAGTCAGTGTTTGTAGGGTTAGGCTGTGGAGGGCTTGCAAATAAATGAGAAAGAAGGGTTTGGCAGATGCTTGTCTGTGTGAGATGCTGGGATTCATCCGTCCAGAATCCAGCTGCAGCCATCTCTGGATAAAAAATAGCATCTGGATAAGAAAGAGCACAAAATTGCACAGCTGTTCCAAGACAGCATGGCAATCATTGTCCAAATTCAGGGACCCAGTTCTGACCATGATGCTTTAGAGGATGTCCCTTGGTCTCCCAGAGGTCCCATGCTCTATCTGCTGGCCCTGTGCAGGTGCTCCAGCCCGCTGGCATCATGTCCCAGACCCCAGGCAAGGAGGCAGGAGGGGTGAAACGCCAGTGCATGGTGAAAAGTGAAGGACAGCTGATAATATGGAGGTCACTGACTGGAAAGTGGGGGCAGCATAGGTAACCAGCAGCACCAGCTGATTACTTTTAGTTGGGGAGAAAGAAGAGGAGGAGGGAGAGGAGGAGGAAGAAAGCTCATGGTTCTGCATCTAAATGTGAGCCAAATGCTCACCCACGGTCATTTTCAGGCAGAAAATTTAGATGTGGTCTTCAGTCTTTCCTATTTGTGCCACAGATGGTGAATATATTACCCCACTTGTCCTATTTTTCAGCTGTAAGTTTTCTGCACATATTCCTGCCTTTGCAGAGGCTCCTGGTGCAGGTGTTAATTCTCCCCAAAATCTGAGCTGATTGGGAGCTACAGTCACACTCATAGGGATGGAAAAAGTGAGGCATATTGGAAAGTGGGAAGGTCACAATTTCAAAAACAACTCCATGTGCCTCCTGCTTCTTAATAAGCCCTATTTTTAAAATCTTCTTTCTCTACAGAGGTTGATTCTACCTTTTTATACAGCTTCTGATATCATTAAGTACAAGTGTGGAACCCTTGGCATTACCATTGTATAAATGCTTAAAAAATGTTCTTAGTTAAAGACAAGCAAGATATTTTTTCTCTCTGTTTATATCTTAAGATCATCTCTCTGACATGTTTTATAATTAAAATACATATAGCAGAAACAATGATTAATTAGAAAAAAATGTCAGGTTTATGCCTTTCTGTATAAAACATTGAAAACAGTGCAAAGAGCAAAGATGTTTCGCAGTTCCGAAAATACAATTATAAATTATTTGTTAATCTTCAGGTCAATCTGGAGCATTAATATGCTCAGTCAGAAAAGTCAGTTGATCAAAGCAAAATTTAGCTCCCACTTTTTTTAACATTAAAACCTAAAAAAGAAGATGTAGATTTAAAACAAGCAGGCACACCCTAGAGATAAGTATGAAGTGCCACAATTTCATATGGGACTGAATTTAATATGATAACACCATATGAAATACAATGCAGAAAATACCATTAATAATATTTTTTTAAAAACCCTTTTCTTAAAAGTGCTGCCCATTTTATGTGGTGAAGCAGTGAAAATTTATTCCAGGTTTTAGTTGTTGAAAGCATAGTGGAGAATTCAAGGCAGACAAATATATGCTTTTTTGGTTGGTGGGGGCTTTTCTAATGTGTGATTTGTGAGCCTTGGAGAATTGTTTATTTTAGGACAAGTCAAGGACTGAATCACAGGGAATCACTTTTTATTTTGTTTTACTTCACTTCTCTCTGGAGAGATGCCAGGACTCCCATTCTGTGGCTGATGCTGCTGGCTGCCTCATTGCAAACTGGCTCCCAGCCCCACAGCCAGGTACCACTTGCTGCAGTGGGAATGGAGACCAGCCTGTGCCACTGAGCCTTCTAATTAATTCATGGTGCTTAAATATTCTCTTTTCCAGACACCAGCTGTTTCAGAAAACTCCTCTGGGCTCCTGGAGGGATGGTGGGGATGGTGTGGGATGTGTGTCCCTCTGCCCTCCCTGCAAAGCAAGGAGGAGAGGAGGCAGTGCTGCAGCCCTCTCCATTCTTCCTGCACCCACCCTCTGCTCTTCACAGAAACCTCTGGTACCCCATGTGTGCCATCTCTGCTGTCTTGTGGCTGCAGCCAAGCATCCTTTCTGGCCTGGGGAGGGGGAGCTTCTTGCCCAGGGCGCTGTGGGCAGCACAAGAAATTCCTCTTGCTTCCAGATCCATACAGGCTTTCCTGGTGAAATCAATCCGTGCCCATTGACCACAAGTTTCCTAGAGACCCAGGGTGCCTGGCTCAGGTGGGGGTTGCATTTTTGGCTTGCCTAGTCCTGCTCTGGGCTATGGCCTCTGGGAACAGCCCAGGGAGAATTGGCTGTGTTTGGAATTCCATGTCTCTGGTGGAGATGCAGCATCCAAGCATTAATTTGTTCTGCATGAATTTGCACAGGAGGCAAACACAGAGGTCAGATTCTGCCACGTTGAATCATGAGGGCCTCTTAGTTCTGCCTGCCTGCCTTCCTGCTGATCAAGGTTAATAAGAGCTGGCAAGCTCCAGAGGCCCAGTTACACTGCTTCAAAATCTTTCAAAGGCAACACAGAATATCACAAGTAAAATCAGCTGTGTTGGTCTCACTGGAGTTACATTTGCTTGCCTCAGTTTTCAGTTTATCTATTAATAAACAGATAAACCTGTTGCTGAAATAAATCACCTTTTGTAGGTCAACATTGATTTAGGCTGAAACTGCATTTAAATAGGGATCAAAAGCATTTGATTAACAGACTGTTGACTTGTGTTGCACTTTCTATATTGCACCTTCAAAATCTGCAGTGCAAAGGAAGTTTTAGAGTTGGATTAAATCTCATTCTGCTGTGGCTGGCCCCAGATACCCTTGTGACATGAGGACTTCAGAGATCAGTCTTCCCTTCACAATAGAGATGTTGCAAAAAAATATATCATTAAACAGAATTCTTGCTCCATTAAATAAGTTTACACAGCAACTTCTGTGATTAAGTATGGCTCAAAAAGACAATCCTGTGCTTCACACCTGAGCTGAGCTCCTCAAGTCTGCATTACTGAGCTGCAGCCCAGTGACCCAGCCCATATTGTCACAATGACAGCATTCAAGTTCAAGGGCCCCATCACTGTTGCCTGTGTCCTGCACGCTCAAAAGTTGCAAGCCCCCAATTTCTTGCTATTGAGGTTTTTGATGTTCTGCTACTGCCCATGCCTAAAATAACTTCCTTGGTACATGTACATCTCCATTCTTATCTCACTTCCGCACTTGGATTAGAAATCAGAATCTCTTCAGTTTAATCACCATGAACCATGCATCCACTGCCTGGCAGAGCTAGTACAGATAACTGCTGTCCTGAGCACAGGATAAAATTTAGATTGGTTTAATTTCAAACCAGTAGCAGTATTTTTGAGTGGAGAATTGGGAGAAATCATCCACATTTTCCAGAGATTGTAACAACAATTTTAGTATTATCTGTGCTTTAAAAGAACAAGTCCACTGCCTGTTCTGAAAAGGATGTTGAAGTCCAAAGTGGGTCCTGAGCTTTGAACACTGGGTTTGCATTGAAATGCCTTTCAGGGGTGACAATTAGATTTCTGTCACGGGGTGAAAATTAGATTTCTGTCACCCCTTCTCAACATTTCTGCCTTGGAGGATTCTCCTCCTCAACCTTCTGTCCAGCAGAAATCCTGCTGGGAGGTGTTTCAGAGTCACAGTGCACCTCAGCAGAGGCCATTTGTGTAAAGTCAGTCAGGTCTTGCATCTAGAGGATGGGGAAGGTAGCAGCAAAAATACTACGTGGGAATTCTCAAAGAGTACTTAAGGGCCAGCTGCCCTCACCCTGACACCAAGGCAGGGCAAGAGGTTAATCCCCTGGGCTGCATGAGGCTGTGAGGTGTATTTTCACCTGCTGGGCAGAAATAGCAGCACCAAGTGATTGCAGAGCAGTGATGCTCTGGGGGAGGGGATTCATTCTGCTGGGTTAGCTGCTCACCACTGACCTGTCCTTTCAGCCAGTGAGTGAGCTGCCTGTTGGCTCTCAGATACTGATCTAAAAGAGGGCAGATGAACTCCAAACTATTTCTTGTTGCAGCATTCACAGGCGCTGCCATCACGCTGCAAAGGCTCTGCTGCAATATCAGGTTACTGAGATCCGTGTGGGAGGGAGCAGGGTGCTGCTTTGCACTCAGTGTTAATGCTTTTGCTTAAGCATAATCCAGCTGAAGGTCTTTTCAGTACAGCAGAGTTCAGTGGAGGACTAGCTGAGTGTGCTGGTTCAGAGGGCACTAATGCAATTGTGTGATTCATTTACGTCTGCGCTCTTGTTCGCTGTGCAGGCTGCGGTCAGTGGAGATGGGCAGCGGGATACCGTCACTCACTCCTCCAGTGCTCCCTGTGCTCTCACACAGACCACTGCTGGCTCTGAGAGCTCCTTCGGAGCAGCCATGAGTCACTGCCCAAGGGTAAAGAGTGAATACTGTGATGACACTCACGTTTGAAAGACAGTGAGGTGGAACAAACAAGGTAATTTCTTAATAAATATTTATTTCAAGGAAACGTATTTGGCTTAATCCTTTTTCCACTGATGTTAATGAAAGTTATGCATTGACAAAAGGCACTGCAGTATTTGTAACGTATTTTGACGTCTGTGGATGAAATGTTCTAAATAATAGCTAAGGATTATATATTCCTCAGTGGGAATGAGAGTTATCCTGCTGGATAAATTAACAAACACATTGTTATGTAAGCATGGTAACATGCTGCTGATGCTTCATGATTAAACTTGATATGCTGACAAAAGGAAGCTGAGGATTTGGTTTATTTTACATTTATTATTTTTTATACATTTTATATATTTTTTTTTTAATTTGAATTTTCAAAAATTTCATATTTGTAAGGCTTGCTTTAAAAATCTTCAAGTGCTTTCAGTTTTAAAGGCATTAAATTTCCAAATGGGCACAACCATATTCAGCTCTGTTTCACAGGTAGAGAAACTGAAGTATGCAGGAGATCACGGAGACCTCAATGTCATGGGACCTGTGAACTACAGGCTGCTCTCCTGGTCATTACAAGGTACAGAAAGTGATATTTAATTGTTTTAATCATGTAAAAACTTCAAAATGGTCTCACAAAAAGAAAGGGACCTACCTGGTGTAAAAATGTCAGAAAGCAGATATTCTTTAGGTTTAGATATTTAATAATGGCCAAGAAGATTTACCATGTACTCATCATGGTGTACCTTATGTTTTACCCCAGGTATCACCATGAACACTGCAAGCATGGGAGATCCCAGGGGACTTCCTCAGCTGTGTGGGTGGGACACAGGTCCCTGGCTCAGGGGGTTCCACCATTGATCCCCCCCAGCTGTGTTTGCCCTTGGAGACACTGCACAGCATTGCTGGCAGGTGCTAAAGCCTGTCCTTGCACTCCAGCCCCAACACTGCAGGTCTGCTTAGGGTTGCTGTAATCAAGCCAAAGACCTTTCCTTCTCTCTTCTTTCACTGAGATCCCTGATCTAATCACAAGCATTTGTACAGTGGTCCTCATGGTGGTACTCAAAAACCATTTAAATACCCCACATGATCCCAAAACTGAAATATCTTGCACCTAATAGTGATAACCACTGATAACACATTTACAAGCATTAGACTGTGGTACATAAGAGATTGGTGCTTGCTACTAAATGCTGGAGAATTGAGTATTTATAACAACTTACATATTTTATATTTGTAAATATTATTATATATTTATAAAGAATTAAAATTACAAATTTTCATGGAAGTGGTTCTTTTACTGGGTGCAGCCTACATCATTTCAGCAAAGGAAGCCCACAGAAATGACTAAGAGTGAAATTAATTATCACCAACTTCCAGTGCTGTTGTCTTAGTCTGTATAATACTTACTGCACTTTCAGCAGCTCCAGAATTATTCTCCTGGACTTGGACAAAGTAAAGATTAAAAGATCAGTTTTAAGTGAGTGATAGTTTCCTTCAGAGCTGAAGAGGATTTGGAGTTTGTATTTTGTCTTTTTTTTCCCCTTCATTTTTCCTTCAAATTTAGTGATCTGTAACTGAAAGAGTTTAGCATGCTGCCTGCTGTTCTGTCCTGTTCTGCAAAGACTACTTTTGATGTCCATGCAGTAAGCTGTCAGCCTTTTTAAAGGGTTTTTTTTTTGTAATAGCTTTATACAATGTAGATACACTTGTCAACAAGGTCACCTTGTAGAAGGTGACAAAAAAACAGTCACATTAGAAAAAAACATCCTTGGGAAATAAGGTCTGTCTAGTACTGGTGCTCAGGGATCTGCTTGTTCCTTGCTTTTCTGAACTGTTTTATCCACTTAGATGACTCATGAGGCCAAGGACTCTCACAGACAGTCCATACCTAGCACAGGGAGTACCAGCCTCAGCTGAGTCAAGGGCTCTTCTGTATTCAAGGCAATTCTGTGCTGATGGAGCCTGCTAGTGATGAAACAATAACACTGAGATCAATCAGGTTGATAACTAATCTTCCTTTTCTTCTCTTAGGTACAGATAATGCAGATTCTTCTTTCCATTGCTCCTCTGGTATTAGCAGGAAGATTTATTTAATACCAGAGGAAATGAAGCCAAATATGAGACAAATTCATTTCAACATGGTGAAGACTTTGATACTTCTGGAAGTATCTTATACTTAAGACTTAAAGCACAAAGAAAGGGTGATGTCAGTGCCATGGGCTGGCACCTCCATCTTGCACTGCATGTACTTGGAGGTAAGGAAGTATAAAAACCAAGGGTGGGATAAAACTGGGCATTTCTGTATTGTCCCTTTACAGGGGAGGAGGATGCCTTCCCAAATGCATCTTGTCTTCATCTCCCCACTGCAATCAGTGGTGTCAAGTGTGAAGAGAGTGTCTGGCAGCCGAGGCCCAGCTGCCCGGTTTTGTCTTAGCATTTAAACAGATGCTCTCTTTGCTGTGGGGTGCTTCTCTCTGGACCCCAAAGCAGCAGAGAACAGTGATTCCCTCCTCATGGTACTGTGCAGCTTGCTTCCCTGCATCATACTCTCTCTATTCCTTTCCAAAATGATTGCAGACAGGAAGCAATTACTTAAGAAATATTGTTAGTAGGATAATCTCTGTGCTACTGACATTCTCCCAGTCTTGGGAGACCTGTCAAGTCTGCTCTGTCCTGCCAAGCGTAACATCAGCCTGTGTGAGACCAGTCTATTGTCACCCCAGCCTGTGATGCTCCTCTGCCGTTATCCCTCTCCATTTCCCACCTCCATGTCTCCCCGTGTCCCACCATCGCATTCCCGCAGAAGCCCCATCTGGTATCCCTGCTGGCCTCTTTGTCGCTGTCCCCTCCCGGTGCCGCTCCCTCCCTCCCGGCCGGGCTGGGCTGGGCCCGCGGCTCCCGGGCCTTTGGAGCGCGTGTAGCGCCGTGTGTGCTGCGGGGACATGCTCCCCGCCACGTGCCAGCACACACACAGCCTCTGTCAACTTTTGACCCTTGCTTAGTCCTCTGCAGTCCCTGGCAGAACCAAGGGCAGGGTTATAGGCCTGGCTTTAGTTACCAGCATCTGGAGACTGCCAGGGAACACAGTGTTGCAGCTCTGATTACACCTACATGGAAGAAAAATACGCTTAAGGCAACAGCTGCTCTTTTCTTCTTTTTTCCTAGGTTGTCTCTCTCTCTCTGGGTTTTTGTTTGTTTGTTTCCTTGTTTTAAAAACATCATTATTATTATTATTAGTCTTTAGGTCGCTACTCAGGAGCCAGGTGTGAAAGGCTATACGCCTTGAGCATGGTGCTTCCTGAGCTGTGTAAGAAGTCCCTGTTATGGATAAAGGCAACGAAGAGCACAGAAACAGAGAAAGGTGGTTGCGGTCTTCTGGGGGGAGAGGATAAAAGGCAGAAGCAGCAAGTCCATATGTCTAAACTGGAGATTTAATGACAGAAATTATGCCTTCCCTGAGTTCAGCAGAAGAAAAATCCCTCCCCAGTCAAAAGCTGTGCAGAACACTGTCCATTGCTTTGCTCCTACTAGTAAATAAATAAAAATTACTTCCCAATGAGTTCCAGTGCAACCTTGAATGCTTCAGTCAGTGGTTTGCTTTTCTTCTTTACGGCTGTGCTCTAAACAATTTATAAGCTTCAAAGCCTTGCTTAGAAAATATTTTTAAAAGCATTATCCTTTCACACAATGTATTTGTACCACAATAATTTTCTTAACAGCTCCTGCCACATTATTACATCAACCTCGATAAGTGATTACTTTGAGCTTCTCACACCAACTTTGAGTAATCTCATGAAGTTTGGCTGTGCTCTTTTATCATCCTCTTCTTGTTCCCTGTTTAACCAGAGCATTAATAGGGAGGCTGAAGCCCAGGTAAGGTGTCTTTCTGCCTCAAAGTCTTTGACAGAAAATAGTGAGATACCCTTCCTGCAAACAGTTTGATACTTGTCTCCCAGTAACAGAAATCTCTTTTAGTTGCTTTTTTCTTGGGCTCTGGCACTGCTTCCCTTAAAAGCTGCAGCTTCTTCCCTATTGTGAGTGCTGCCAAGCAAAAAGTCACAGAGATACAAACACCCCTAGTGAGCGCATCTTCTTGAGGAGGGCTAAACCAGGAAATGGCACCCATGCTTCTCCTCACCTGGATTTAAACCTAGATGGACACCAGTCTCTCCTATGCTTGTGTCAGGAGCAGCAAGCCATAGTTCCCTCAAACTCAATGGTATCTCAGTGTTCCCCAGGGGCTGCCTTTTGCTGTAAATGAGAGAACAAGCTCGGATTTCATGAGAAATCTCCAGATTACCCGGAATATCATAGATCCAAACAGCTTTCTATTCACAGTTGCTTGATTTTGGAGGTGAGGCTGACTCAGGACTTTCTGTGTTTGACTTGGCAAAGCCCACCCTCTTGCACCAGCCTCAGCCTCCGAATATTTGCCTGCTTCACTTCAGAATGCACCCCTGCAATGCAGATTATAGAGAGGACACACTGTTATTTATTTATTTTCTCCTGGAAAAATATTTTCCTTTTGTGTAGTTAAATGGCATCTAAATAAACATTTGCTGTATTTTTGTGTCATTTTGAAACACAGGTTGATTCTGCAGAGGGAGCAGTACACAGCATTCAGTGTTTGAATAGTCTATTTTACTCCATACAGACTTCATAGCCTTGAAGCAAATGTGCCACATCACAGCATAAACTCATTGTGGAGAAATAAGACTAATTCTAGTTACTGGATTGAACAAATTGTGTTTACAAAGTAATTGTTTGATTCTTTTAATTTCTTGTCATGTCCTGTTCTGTGTAAACTTGATATCCTATTTTTTAACAGAACAGGTGCCACAACTTTAATGACTGTGACACATTATCTCATTACCCTAAAAAAATATTCAACAAAATAGTTTGAAGCTTATTGTCAGCTTTCATGAGAGAACTTACATACAGAGCAGGACAGTGCAGTCAGGTTCAGGAACCTGATGAAGAATACGAGAATGTTAAATAAATTATTACTTATGCATTATTAAAATAAGTCACACTTCTATAGCTCCTCTCAGATAATTAATTCAAATCCATTTATTATTAATTTCACAACTCAGTGTAGGTGAAGGGACTATGCGATGTTGGTTTTATAAGCAAAGAGCTGAGACTTTGACAATGTGAACTGTTTAAAAATTATGTAATACTGGGGAATTTTCCCCAGAGGACATTCCAACAGGTAAGTGAGGTTGGCAGGCATGTGTGCTGGTTTTCCAAGTTTTAGCTCCTGGAGCAGGGACCATGTGTTTGTCCCTCCTGGATTTAGTTGCAGTCTGGTCCAGTGAGGTCTTCAGATTTGCTCTGTGGGGTGCTGACCCAGCACCTCTAACCCCACGGGACTGGGCTGTTGAACTCATCATCCTGAAACTTGGATTTGCTAAAAAGACATTTCACAGTGCAATGCTGTGACAGGATGCTGAGGACTCCTGTCACTGTTGTTGAAACCTGAAAAATCATAGTGCTGCACAGCAGGGGCAAAACAAGGCCCTAACACAAATGCTGATTTAACTCATGGATGGGGGAGCTGCAACTGCTGAGACTGGAAGCTGTTATGCCACGTGCTGATGGGAAGCAGAAGGATGGACTCTGATCTGCTGACATGTATTGAGGAAAGTATTCAGCTGCTGCTGAATCCAATAGAAAATTAAAGTCCTACCTCAAATGATTTTCTGACATGGTATATTCCCAGAAAAAGCAATGACATTTACTGGTGCACTGACAATAACATGAGCGTTACACATAACACAACCAAGTGTTCTATCAGAGCTGAAGTCAACTGTGCAGCCCAGATTACTTCCACTTTCGTAGACTGCATTGCAGAGTGCTGTGGGAAGCAGTATTTTGGGAAGCGTAATGAGTAGATAATCTGAGTCCCGTGAATGCAGGAGAACGTGACTTGCCCTCCTTTCCCCTGCACTGCTTGGGTTTGCAAATGGCAGATATTTCCTTTTCCCAGCTTTCAGCCTTATTTTATTTCTCATGGGCAATTGAATCAAGCTGCACACTACCTGTGGTATCTTATGGCTACGTTCCTTATTGGGCAGTGACAATCCTTCTGTGAAAAAACACATCTCAGTCTTTCCTTACATCACTGTCCTTGCCCAGATGAAGGTATTCTGTGGTTGGTACCTTCTGCATCTGCTCACTGCATTGCACAGGGAGCAGCAGTGAGATCCTGAAGGCAGGGAATGCTATTTTTGGTTCTGCACTTTAAATGTGAGCCTTTCTTCGTTCTCCCAAAATTATGTTTATTATCAGATCACGTTTCAAAGAGGCAATGAATTTCTGCATTTAAAACACTTCCCCAGAAAGTGGTGGGCTTTCTTGATAAAGAGGCAGGTAGGAAGAATCTGTTCTATTTCAAATCTCCCTGCCAAATTATGTTGCTTCCTTCTCATGTTGCTGCTATTTAAGCTGTTCCAGAGGCTTGTTCTGACTCTATTTGGCAGGAGATGCATGGAAGTTGTCTCCAGCATTGGTCTGTGAGGGGCCCAGGGAGTGTCAGGGAGAGGATGATCATGATGAATGCCCACCTTCTCCTGGGGCCAGCAGGCTTCCTCCAAGAACTGAGATCCAGATGGTGACAACAGGTGATTTGCTATTCATGTAGCAGTAGAAGAGCTGTCAGGACTCCAGCTGCTGATGGATGAACTCCAGTTCTCACAAGGGGGGTTTTCTATTGTCTGACCGTAAGTTTTAGCTGCACTAAATAAACAATTCCTTTCCTCAAAGCACCATCCTTTTCACAGGAGAATTATTGTTAGCTCTTGGTCTGCAGCTTTCTATGGACTTGAGGGTTACATATGCTGCAAAACCTGCCCATAAAATGGATTATATGAATCACAGAATCATCAAGGTTGGAAGATACCTTCAAGATCAAGACTGAGTACAACCATCAAGCCAGCACCACCATAATCACTCCTAAACCACATACCTAAATGCCACACCCAGAGGCCTCTTGAACACTTCCAGAGACGGTGACCCCACCACCTCCCTTGGCAACATATTCCAATGCTTAACCACTTTCAGTGACAATTTTTTTTTTTTAATACCTAATCTGGACCTCCCCTGGTGCAATTTAAGGTCATTACCTCTTGTTATTTCACTTGAAATGTGACAGAAGAGACTGTCCCCCAACTCACTACAACCTTCTTTCAGATAGTTATAGAAATCAATAAGGTCTCCCCTGAGCCTCCTTTTCTCCAGACTAAACACCCCCATAAGGAACAGAGCCCCTCCTCATAAAACATTTTCTAGACACTTCACCAGCTCCAGTGCCCTTCTCTGGGCACACACAGTCTCCAGAACCTCAGTGTCTTGTTGTGCAGGGCCCAGAATTGAACACAGTAGTCCTCATGCAGACCCACCAGTGACAAATACAGGGGGGCAATCACTGCCCTGCTGGCCACACTACTGCTGATACAGGTCAGGATGCCACTGGCCTTCTTGGCCACCTGGGCACACACTGGCTCATGTTCAGCTGCTCTTAACCAGAAAGCCCAAGGTCCTTTCTGTTGAGCAGCTCTTAAGCCACTCTTCCCCCAGCCTGTAGTGCTGCATGGAGCTGTTGTGACCCAAGTGCAGAGCCTGGCACTTTGCCTTATTGAATCTCACCAGTTGTCCTCAGCCCATCAATCCAGCCCCTTCCCACCCTCCAGCAGATCAACGCTCCTACCCACCTTGGTGTCATCTGCAAACTGACAGAGAATCAGAATTACAATGTTGGAAGAGACCGCCAAGATCACAAAGTCCAGCCCAGCCCAACACCTCAACTAAACAATGGCACTGGATGCTACATCCAGTCTTTTTTTTAAATCCAGAGATGTTGACTCCACCATGGCTGAGTGTGTACTAGGTCTTCTGTGGGAAACAGTGTCAAAGGCGTTACTGAAATCCAGGTGAAGGACATCCACAGCCTTTCCCTCATCTACTGAGTGACAAGTCTCACCTTGTCCCAGGAGATCAGATTGGTCAAGCAGGACCTGTCTTTCATAAATCCATACTGGCTGGACCTCATCCCTTGATTGTTCTGCACATGCCTTTGTGATGGCACCCAAGATGATTTGCTAACCTTCCCTGGCACTGAGGTCAGGCTGTCAGGCCTGTAGTTCCCCAGATCCTCCTTCCACTCTTATAGATGGGCATCACATTTGCCAACTTCCAATCAACTCGGGCTTCTCACAGTTGTTTTCTTTTGTTTTCACTAGGACTGCTGGTAAATGGTTGAAAGCGGCTTAGCAAGCTCTTTTTCCAGCTCCCTCATTCCTCTAGGTTGCATCCTGTCTGGGCTCATAGACTTGTGTCTAATTAGCATAGCAGGTCACTAACCATTTCCTCCCGGGTTATGGGAGCTTCACCCAGCTCCCCATCACTGACTTCCCCCAGAATATCTTGAGGGCAGCTGGGTTTGTATTGAAGACTGAGGCAAAGAAGGCATTAAGCACCTCAGTGTTTTCCTCATGCCCTGACACTATGCTATCCCCTGCATCCAGCAAAGAATAGAGAAGCCCCTTGGGCATTTTTTTGCTGCCAATGTATTTGGAGAAACTTTTTTTTTTTTGTCTTTAAAAGAAGTGGCCAAATTAAATTCCAGTTTGGCTTTGGCTCTTCTAGTTTTCTCCCCAATAACCTCACAATAACCTTGTAGTTCCCACTCGGGTTACCTGCCTCTCCTTCCAGAGGTGATACACTCTCCTTATCTCTCTGAGCTCCAGCCAAAGTTTTCTGAAGATTTAATGAATATTTTGATATTCTTCATAATTTGGTGAAAAGCCAACTCTTTTCTCTGTGTGCATGTGGAAGAGCATGAAGAGAAGTCTATGCCAAGTAATCGCCACATGAATAATTCCTGTGACACAAAACTATTTTGTTTCTTTACAAAGTCTTGTGTCCCTATGAAAGCAGAAGTTACCCAGGGAGCACATTTTGCCTCTGGGGCAGCATGCTCTTTTCCTATATTTGTTTCTCATTTTCTAGCAACAATCTTATTTAACCAGGATTCATAGTTTATAATCACTTCTTAGAAGTTTTCTGACTGCACCAGCAATTATTTTGCCATCCTGCACTACACATTTTCAGAATGAACAATAGACTATATATTCTGTATTTTGTAATACAGATATGGCAAGAAAACATTTATGGTTTTTTGAATAAATAGAATGGATGTAAGGTCTGAACAACAGAATGAGGTATGGGTTTGGGATTTGATTGTAACTTGAACAAGTGAAGCATGACATTAAGATTAGAAGGGAAATATTTGCTGAAAATAAGAAAAGGTTACCTCAACTTTTTGGAATTACAAGACGGTATTCAAAAGAGGTATTTTTATACCCACCAGGGAGCCATACAGGGTTTATGCAGATTTGACATTTTCTTCTTTCTTCTCTATTTGTATCTGGAGCCCAGGGTGAACAACCTCCTTTGTGTTTGCTCTTGTTAAATATCTTTTACTGAGCAGCTGTTGATTCAGGCCCTGTGAATAAATAAAATGAAGAGGCCCTCCTGCATGATTCAAAAAGAAATGCTATTTTCTGAACCCCGACTTGCCATTTGTGGTGTTAGCATTATCTTATTAGATAAATAAATGGCCTCATTTCCCTCCTCAAGAGCACATTTGCTTTGCACTTCCAGAAGCTGCAGCAAGTGAACTTTCCTGACATTAATGGGAGGTGACAGCAGGCGAGGGAAGATGCTGCCTTTGTCCAAGAGGAGGAGAAGCTCTGTGAGCCCAATGTGCCTGCAGCACTCCAGCTTCATGCACAGATTTTATTCTCAGTGCTTGTGAGTGTTACTGAGGGAAATCAAAGACAAAATCCTTTAAGAATTCTGTCCTGTCACCCCTCTGCACACTGTCTCTCACCATTGCTTGGGGAGGACTATTCATGGGAAAACATCAGTGGTCACTGGGTGCAAGCATTGAAAAATGGAGTCAGCTGACAGAAAATGCATTCATTTATAATAATTATAATAGCAGCAACAATTCCATAGACATAGAAAAGCACAATCTGAAGCTGAAGAACTAGCTGGGCCTCGGATGCCCATCCTCCCTTTTACAGGTCTCTATTCTAATGACTAGACCAAATTTTGTGATCCCAACATGTGATTGCTCCCTGATACTCTTTATTAAATGTGACTGAAACTTGTTAGGGGAGCCTCACGCAGCTCTTCAAGGCTCAGGGATTCTCACTGACCCTCAGTAATGTTTGTGCCACCTCTCGAGAAGCATCAGGCATTTTGGATGAACATTCCTCCCCCAGCAGCTCAGTGTTGTGATTGTATCACTTAGCTCACACCAGCCCTGGTTCACATCCTGTTAGCATGTTTGAAGGTTTCTGTGCTTAACTCCACCCTGTACCAGTGTTTTAGCTCCTGTTCCTTTTGGACAGTCCAACACTAGGGAGGAGGGTGATGAAAAGGATAAAATCACAGAGACAATATGCCACAATGCAAGGAGACATGAGAGCTGTCAAACAGAAAGTGGAATGGATGCTGTGGCCTCACCAGACATGGAAGAAGCCTAGGAAACCCCGTGTAAGTCATACATACCAATATGCCCTGTGGAAAATATTGCCCCATGGCTGTAAATCTGAATCACATGTTGAAGCCTCAGTGTCCATTGCTCGTGTGGGTTGTGGGGGCTCACTGGCTGGGCAGCTGCTCTACTGCAGTGAATGTTGCCTGTGGAGGAGATGGGGCTGGAAGGTGTCCAGATTGCATGTCTCATGCTTAGCAGGGGTGATTTGACAGGGCTCCTGTGAACTCAGGGAAGATTACTCTAAGCAATCCCTATCCTCACCATACATTCTAGAAACTGCAGACATTTCCAGTGTTCTGGAGTTTCCACTGAGTTAGAACAGGAAGCAGTTGAGACAGATAAAAGTAAATACTGCTCATGTCTACAGCTGTGGTCTTCTCAACCTCCAGAACACAGGAAAAGGACATCAGATTAAATACACGTTATCAGGCTGAAAAAGGATGGAATTCCTGTTAGTCAGCATGATCAATTATATGAAATTTAATTTGCTTTCCAAATGTATCCACAGGACAAGCCCAGACAAAATGGACTGTTCTCATTTCTCTTCAAGTAAATGGGAAATCTGAACAACTTCCAGAGTTATTGGTAGTTGTGTTGCAAAACTAGTCCTGGCATGGTGACAGCTCAGGCAGATGGAGATGAAGCCTGTCTGAGGACTGCATTTCTTTGGGAAAAGCCAGGCTTACACATTCAGCAGCTGGAAAAGGAAAATAATATTTTGGTGTCATATAGACCAAACTGCCTGAAAACAGAATGTGAAGTCACAGAAAGCGCAAGTGCAGCAAGGCAGGATGAACACATCCTGAGAGAAAAGATGAAACTAGGTCATAAAATCTAAGAAAAGAGAAGAAAACATACTTATCATTAGTTAGCAATTCCCAGGTTACTTGGCATCTCAGATCAAGTGTCTGGTTCAAGGATGGATTTCACAGAGACCAGAATGATACCCATTTTCAGGTCACTTTTAAAGAAAACTCAAATTTTGCAGGTATTACTCTAGAAACTGAAGGAATTTCTTACATTAGCTGTCTGTCATGTGTCAGCCTGGTGCAGCCACACAGCTGGGCTGTAACTCCCAGGAGAGGGGGACAGCTCTTTCCTTTCCTCAGTGGCAGCAGTGTGCCAGCCAAGGGAAGTGGCAGCCTCCAAGCCTTTGGGAGATATGCAAAATCTTGTGGCACCCACATCTTCTTAACAACTTTATTTCAAGGGTAAGACAAGCCTTAAAACAAGGTCCTGGGCTGTCTGTTGAGGTTTTTATCATGTGCACCTTTAGCTACTTAAGGCTTAATCAAAATCTGCTTTGCAGCTTACCCGTGTAAGAGAGCAGATCTGCCTGCAGCTGGGAGCACCACGGGGTGGTTGACTTCTCCTTGCCTGGTGAGATACACTCAGCCTGACAGTGCTCCTATTTCCCAGCAGCTATGAGGGGCTATTACATCTCTGGCTTCTCTGCTGTAAGCAGTTTCATCATCTAAGTGGAGATGAAAACGTTGGTACAAAGTCCTGAAATCAGGATTGATGAAAGAAAATTGTTCTACTATTCATGTATAACCAAGTGATGGGAAGCACACCACTGATACCTGCTATGGATATGCATGGAGAAAAAAGCATGAAAGAAGCCCTCATCTTTCTCGTATTTATCTCCTTTGCTATTGTTAAAACAGATTAGTTATACTCACCATATCTGGTGATATGAACTCCTGAAAGGGCAGAAAAATTTTATGACCATTTCTAGCACTGACTTTCAAATATCCACAGTCACAAAGACAAGGATGGCACGCACTGCTCCCAGGAGCATGGCACTCTGTGGATCCATTAAAGATAAATAGATTTGTGGTAAACCACAAACTATTTGAAGCCTGTCAAACTACCTGCTGAGCTGCTCTGAACCTGAACTAAAGTGAGGCTTTCGGAGGAGAAAGGAAAATTTATTTATAGTATGTACATCTTAGAATCCCATGTAACGAGAGTGTTTGTTTTTCCTCAGGGTGCTTGAACAGACCTTTATGGGTAAAGCTTGTCTGTTTGCACATTGTTGTAAATGATATTGAGCTGCCACAGAAGCTAATCTTGACAAAGTTGGCTATGTTGATACGGGATAAACTCCAAGAGACCCAAAGGTACCTTTTAGTATTACATGAAAATATTGTTTCCAATCCAAGTAACAATTTTCCAGCTTTCTTTCACTCTTTCTTATTCAAGAGATTTGTGCCTTGTTTTCCCAGAAATGACAGATATTTAGCCTGAATTTGCTTACATCTTCTGTTGCTTTACAATGTGTCATTGGCTTATGTTGCAGCATAGTAGTGTTCACAAAGATAACATGATATGAAGTTATAGGTGATGATGTGACAGGAGCCATAGGCTACCCCAAGAAACAACTCTCTTTTCCCTTCAGAATCAAGTATCTGTCATTACTTAGGCTTTTTTTCAAGAATTTTAAGTTTTGATCTAACTGGAAAGGTGTCTATTCTGGTAGTGGTGATTTTTGCATTTTAAAGGCCATGGAGCATCTGAAGCTTCAGCTTAATTAGAGTCACTTTCTGAGATGGCTGAGTATGTCTAACTTTTTCCCTTAAGATGATGTTGTATTCTGGTAGACTGTATGAGACTTGTCACATAATGCCAGTGGTTTAAAAATTTGTAAACTTTGCTCGTAATTGCTTAAAAGTTAATGTTTGATAAATACATGCACATTGGCTAATAAAGATTATAAAGACTACCAGGGGTGTGGGCTGAAAAGTGTAAAGAATGTCAGTCATTTATAAGAGCCACATTTTATTTACTATTATATTAATTATTTTTTGCTCATATACCCCTGCAAAACAGGATCTCCCATTCCACGCACCCTTCCAAGTGTCCTGTTAGACTGGGGTCTAAGGTACTCTTGGAGAATTATTTCCTTCACTGTAACTTCCTGACTTAAAGACACAGGCTATTTGTGGATGTCTTCCACATATGCAATAATGACAGCCATGTCTGTACTGCCGAGATTTTTGATAAATGTGGTTGTCTGCTTATTAGCCTACCTTCCCAGAATTAATATGGAATTTCAAATCCTACATTCTTTCAAGTAGCTACCATTTAAGACCTTAATAAATGAATGCTTAGTAATGACAGCATGTTAAGCCTATCCATCAGACATTGCAGGACTGCAGGCAGAAGTCAGGGGCTTTCAAGGTTTTAATACTGGGCCTCCCCCATCAGTATCGCTGGAAGAACTAACAATTACATCCTTGAAAACTAGGACAGATATGTGCATCTGTTTTTGTTCTACCAATTCAAAAAAGAGTCAGTGACCATATACTTTATAATGCTGTGGTTTTACCTGAACCCTGAACTGTTGGTTTATGGCAATTGACAGGAATAAAAATAGTCCAGGGCTGCTTTAAAATTGGCTTTTGGGTGGTATCTCATGTACCATTAGTCCAGTCTTTTGATGGATGACCCTTGGTTAGCATGATCTAAATTTATTGCTGGAGAGTTAATTAACATATGTAATAGCTTTAAAGGTGCTTGGTATTATCAAAGTACATAGACTTAGAAAAATATGGAACTGATAGTAGTATAAAATTATACCAAAGCCAAAATGTAGAATCTTTGCAATTACTTTATGGTTATGTAAACTGAAATGAAACTGAAAATGAGATTAAACTCTTGGGGTGGTCTACCTGCTGGAACCAAGCTTCCTGGTTCTTAATGACTTTGCCCTTTCCATAGTGCTGAGCAAGGTTTGCATCCTGCTGTTTCTTCTTGTGTCTCATTTCTAATGGCTTCAAGAGAACTTTGTCACACTATAATTGGTTTCACTGGAAATACCTGTCAAAAAGCAAGCAGGAAATGGGGGAAAACCTCCACATTTGTACAGGCTGATATATTCGTATACACAATTAACATAATGCTCCATGTGTTGGGAAGAGTCTTTTACAATTAATTCACTGACTTGATTTTTTTACATGTTTTATTCAGATTTAGTATCTAAATAGGAAATCTTTTTCAACCAAATCTTTATGACCTTTTAGCAAACTAAACACAAAGAGACGGCACTAAGCAATTGCTGTAAGTAATCAACAGAATGAAAGTACATATAGTACTTGTACAGCTCCTTCAGTTACTCAGCGTAATTCAGGGTATATGTACTTGATAATTTTGCAACAAAAATTGCTTTTGTGGCATATCTTCCAGATTTAACCTGCTTACAGATGCTTCTGAGTATTTGCAGCTTCTGAGCTCTCATTAACTCTAAAAATTCTGCTATTCAAGGAAACTAGCAACACCATCTTACCAGCACAAGAGTGACTGGAGATACAAGTCTATAAATGACTTGAATATCAAATTCTCTTAGCTTTTGCTTTATTCATCTCCTAAGGCACAAAAGAGAAACTTAATTTTGTTTTCATTTTTAGAGAAAGTGGCATTTTGCATTCTACACTTGCTATCTGCTCTCTTGTTCCCTGTGATGGTGGGATAGCAGTACAGACTGAACTGCATTGGAAGTGTCCATCAGAAAGAAGACAAACATGTGGTAGTTAGTAAGAGTGACTAAATACAAACTCTTTCACAAAACTTGATGCTAGTCCAGCAGGTAATTGCCACTCAAGTACAAAATAAGTTCATTAGAAGAAGCTCCTGGCTTGAAAAGCTTGACTTATGTTATACCAGAGATAAGACTGAATGACCCAAAAATCTCTCTCTCTAGCCTACAAAGACAGGAAGCAATCAAAGAAAAAGCCCACCAGCAGTAGCAATTCGATCATTATCCAATCATGCACTGACTGAACTGGCACCTAATGGCAAACTGCCTCTGTCCTGTACAACTTCTGAGCTGCTTTTTGCAGGCAAAATCATCCATAACCCTTTACGACTGATTTCAGCCATAGTTTTGTGGCTATAGCAGCTGTGGCTATAACATCTAGCAGAAGAATCAAATTCCTTTAATAACCTAACCCTACATTATCACTTTTTAATTGGATTCATCCATTAGAAAGACCCCAGCAAGAAGGATGGTCAAGGAGAAGGATAAAACTGATGGAAACAGCCATGAACTATACAGACCTTTCCTGCAGGGACACAGGGACAGAGAAACTTCTGTTCCTAGACATCTGCTTCGAGCTTCCTTCCAGGCAGCTTTGTTGTGGAGCTATCAGCACTGTAGATTAAAAAATTGTGGGTTTTTAAAATTGTGTTCTATTTTCTAATCTGAAGAGGCTTTGTAAATGCTGGCCAGACATACACGGGGCTGTGCTACAGGTTAGAAGAAAAATGATTTCTGTGTTACAGAAATGCTGTTAGCAATCCTAAGGTCACGGTGCTCCAGCACGATCCTGCTGCAGGGACGAGCAGGGCTCCAATGGATTGTGCTGTGCGGTGTCACCCTCAATTAACCAAAGGCGCTTTGCCCCGGGGGCTGCCGATCCATCCGCTTGCTGCGGCTCACACCGAATTAACATACAATGAAATCGAAAGATTCTTCCAGGATGAACAGCCTGCTGATTCATCTGTTGTTGCACTGTGCTGCTGTACTCATTACCACATGTGATTTCATTTGTACAGTGCTAATTGTGAAAAATATACTGTCAGATTCTTGCTTTGGGGCATGAAAGATCAACAAAGCAAATAGCTTCTGCCTTTTGGGGCAATCAAAATACCCCATGTAAGATAAATTTGGAATGGCTTGCAGATGCTGCCGAGTAGGGAGCTAAAAAGGTTTTAATCCTTGTTTAGAACTCTGTATTTTTTGGGGGGGAGGTGAAATATTTTAGCATCTGATTTGCACAAGCTTGTTGTGTGAAGGATTCCTTAACACACATAACCCTTTTCCCTTTTGATCTTCATACACTCCCCAATAAGAAAAGTATAATAAAGTCAGATCCATTTGTAAGGGGCACTGTTTGCTAGAAGAAAAAGAGTTACTCAGATTGTTAACCTGAGCAGTGAAAACAGTAAGTGGCATCTTATAAGCACCTGTAAGGAACTATCAAGCGGCCACACTGGATAAAAAACGGGAGTTGCATTACTCATTTCTGTTCCAGTTCATATAGAAATAGGCTTATTTACTATGCAATTTGAAAATTACTTCGAGTTAGTAATATGACATTCAAAAACTCTCATCAGTTGTGTTTAAACTGCTAAGACAATTTTCTTTTCTGGTACCTTTCTAAGTTTAGTAATGACAGCTGGAAAGACATAAATACCACAGATCAAAGCATGGAACTTCCCTCTAAATTCTTGCATTTTGGCAGCAAGTAAAATCTTAACTAATGAGAATTACTGGTAACTAGGACTCCCTTTTAAATAGTTTGTGATGAATTTCCAATAATATAAAATGAAAATGTACAAAATAAATTCCATAAAAGATGCTGCATCTATTCAGCCAATAATGCTTTTGCACTTCACACCATGTGACAGCAATTAATGAGTGCTTCTGTCACCTACAGAATGTTCTGTGGGGGAACCTATGGGCACACTTCTCTAAGCTCGCCAGCATCCACCTTCACCAGCTACCACAGCCAAAGATGAGGGTGGCAAAGTAATATATACTAAAAAAATGACCTAAAATTCATAAGCATGTTTAGGTTTGCCCCTTAAGCTAAGACATCCCCCTAATATATCAGAGAAACATGAAAATATTTCAAAGGTCTGTTTCAGATGTGCCATTTCAGATTGCCTTAACATCCCACATTTCTTAAAGGTCTTTTAAAAAGGTCAGGTTTGGAATTCATGCAAATTTATTCCTTTTAGCTAAATCACAATGTATGGCAGAAAGTCTTCATTTGTTATTAGTAGCAATATTCCTGTAGCTAGATTGATCCAAATATTCATTTAGCAACAGTGATTATGTGGTAGCACAGGTAATCACCCCATCAATGCCTTGTTCTCAACGATTAGTTCTTAATTCTGCAAGCTTCTAAACATCCTTCTCCCTCACTGAGATCCAGAATAAACTCCCTCCTGGGTAGAGAGGAACACATACAATTATGCGATTTTGTACCAGTTCTGTGGAGTCTCTCAAAATGTTAAGACTATCAACCCAGATTTTCATAGCAATAAGGATGTAATTTAACTTACATAAACAAATGAAACAAACCATATAAACTCAATTTATTTAACTCATACAGTACAAGGAATATAAGAACTTATACTTTATGTATGTATTTAAAATTCTTTTTAAGTATTTTAATTTTAAAACGTAACATTCAGTAAGAAACTATACTATCAAAAGCCAACTTGAAAACCAATTAGGAAGTATTTTTCCTCTGTTTCTTCACAGATTGTCACATGGAAATGTTTAAAACCATTTTTTTTCTGCATAAAATCAGAAAAAAACCACTTTTCTGTAATCTCTTGTGTACATAGCTGCAAAGTTTTCTAGTTGCATTTGAGTAAGTGTTATCTTTCAAGATGGTAAGAAATTGAAACTCGATCTTTTCTTGCTACTCAAAGTAACACAAGCTTTGCCACAGGAATGCATTAAGCATAGTTCATCTACTTTGAGCTGGTATTCTCAAAATGTGTATGGGACATTTTCTCTGGCTAACTTCTTACATAATAAAAAATTTGCTCATCAGAGCATAGCAAAGTGCTCTTTTAACTGTTTGAGGAGCTGCTGTGTATCAACATGGTCTGGAAATGCTTCTTCAGACTTCTGAGCTGCTGTGTAACTTCTCTGAAGATCTCCAACCTGTAAGAAACACACAAATTAATTTCGAAAATCCAAGCACTGCATCATGTATTCTTTGCATTCTGTGCAGTACATTTCTGATGCTCGTAAATTTTAAACACAGCTGGTCTGAAGAGTGAACAGTCAGTATAAAGACATTTGGATGCAGGATTATGTCACATTTACATCAAGGGATAAGAAAGACAGAAATATGATTTTAATGGGAGGGATGCTTTGAGACATAAAAACGTATTCCATTTCACCCAACTTCTTGGAGAAAGGACAAGGTATACACCATGCCCAGTGCTTGAAGTAAGGAGGAATAAAAAAAAGTTTTGCTTTTAAACTCCATAGAAGTACTACTGTATATATAAGCAAAACACAACCCATCAGGCCTCTGAAAAAAAAAAAACTCTTTGATTTCCTGCTTCCTTACAGAGATGCACAACAGTGTTGGAGAACTAATAGTGCTCTGTTGCTTTTAGAAGAAATTGTTCTCTACTTAGAGAACTCACTTTTTTCCCTAAATAGCCATAATTTTTTGGATGGATTTAAAGGAAAGCATCTCAGAAAGTGGGTTCAGCAAAAAAGAACCCAAATATTTGGGTATAGATCCAGTAAAAGTGATTACTCCTGAATGGAAAGGGAGGAGCTATGGACAGAAAAGAAAGATTATAAAGACTACCAGGGGTGTGGGCTGAAAAGTGTAAAGAATGTCAGTCATTTATAAGTAGCCAGGAGGCCTTTTCTGTCTGTGCATCACTCAACACAGAGCTTCAGCGCAGCAAGAATTCTCTGAAGGAGAAAAAGCCAAGGTCCCAGCCATAGAAGTCATGTTTTGTAAACCATGGCCTTACACTGAATGTAAGGATTGCATTACCCCACTGCACCAACACCTGGCTGACACTGACACACCACTGACAGTGGCTGTCTGTCTTCTCCCATAGCCTGTGAGGGTTCTTTGTGCAAAATCTACGTAAGAAGACATTTGCAGACTAGGATTTGCTCCCCAGTCAGTAAAGTAAAAAATGCAATTATTCAACACCCCCTTGTGTTTCACAGTGGAGAGGATACGCTTACAAATTAATGGGTTATTCTCTTCTTGATGCATGTACTTCAGCATTGGTAGGAGTGGAGCTGCCCACACAATACAGAATCATAACAGAATCATGAAGGTGTAGGCACAAGGAAAGGAGCAATTTTTTTCTTGTGAAAAAACAAGAAAAAAATTTGTACAAGTTTCTCTTATTAACAGGAATGTTGGACACTGTTAATACAGTGTCTTAGACACTCTGGATCTCTGGATGAAATAGATTATTAACACAAAAAATTCAGAGGTTTTAAAGCTGAATAACAGATTTTCCTTTTGAGATCAGTAAGATATTATCAGTAAAGGATATTCTTTCTATCATTACTAATAAATCATACATACACTTCACATTCTGAAAAAGCTTATTCCTGTAAAGACTGTAGATGGAATTGTTAACAAATTGTTCATCTTCTAGGCATTTGGACAATTATACTTCATAGCCAGTTGACTTCATTTATTCTCAAAAGCAAACATTGGAATGGCTACTTTGACACACTTCTAGGTATTAAAATGAAAATGTAATTTAGCATTTTCCTTGAGTTTATGCACTCTGTGTTTTCTTATCTATCTGGAATTCTCAGTAATAACAATAAAAAACCACCTGCCTCCCCAAGGCTTAATTCTTAGATTACAAGAACAGGATAATGCATTACCTTCTCTGAGAGTATGGCAATATTGAAATGGGGCTCATACATGTGAGGTGCTAAAGATGAAGCAGTCTGCAGCAAAGCTCTTGCCTATACAGAGAAACGAAAAAATATTATAGTGAAACCTGGGAGAGTAACAAGAATTTAATGCAATATTGCTAATTCTTAAAAAAATTCATCCTATGTTTACTAAGTCTTTACTAAGAAAATCTTACATCAATAGTGTAGGCATAACAGAGTCAAATAACATTGAAATTAATAAAGACTTTTGGTTGAGTCAGGAAAAAAATTACTGGGACATAGTCAATTAAGCAAGTCAATTTTAAACCCTGAGGACAATATATCAAGTAAATTAAATAAAACCCATATTATTTAAAGAACACCCCACTGTATTTATCTGTTGTGTCTGACAGCTCTGTCTTAAGCATCCCTGAAACCATAAATTTTTATCATATAAATGACAGCTTTCAAGCTCAAACATTTTAATAAAATTAGGGTTTTCTTCTCACTAGCAAAATACAGGCATAAAAAGGTAAAAAACCCCTAAGTATCAGATTGCATAGTTTCATGCTGTAAATCCAATGCAGAATTAAGGTCCTCTTGTGAAAGATTTTACTAAAAAATGGAGAACTTATAGGGGAAAACTCCAAAACATTTAAAAACAAAAGTAACTGTAAACTGTTGCAAGACTCAACTAGGAACTTATTAAAACTTCCTATATCTGAAAAATCTGACTACATGTAACAGTACTTATGAAAGAATATTGTGAAATAAAATCCAAGATAAGCAAAATATCATCCATTTTTTTACTCTTCTGTGCATATTTTTATTGCCAAAATGATCCCAATTTTTAATTAAACATGTGATACAAGAAAAACCTGAAAACCTTAAGCTAAAAACTAAAGTAGACAGGAAGCTATTCTAATGGAAAGGCTCTTAGTGCTAGTTATGAGCAATCACAACTTCCACAACTGAGGGTATACTCTGCTAGGGAATTAAATGTCTACAAATTTACTGATCATGAAACTGAAACTAAACCCAAAGTTTATTTGTCACTGGAAATAACCAGTGCTGGGTTCATTTCAGTGTTTCCATGGCAATTTATAGGTTATCTGAATGAAGTTAACTTCTGTCTAAGAGAATTTGCTCTTAAAAAAGGTATTTATAATTTATTTTAGCTCTATGATGTATATATGAATCCATCAAATTAGCTTGCGCTCATGAGGTTTAAAGCAAGCCCACAGCAGTTCTGTCCAAAACAGTCAAAAAAACCACATATTCATTTTCCCTGCATGTGTATAAAACTGGTTACATTTATTCTACCATGCAATTATACATCTAAGCACAATACACTTAGTATACTCACATTAAGGAAGATGAACCACCAAGCTTATTGATGCAAAAGTATTTATCAAGAACTTGTTGCTTTCTGAAAAAATTCTAATGTGTTCTCCTTGCTAAAAAAGCCCCAACTTTCAAGAGCTAATCTGATTGCTCTTTTCTGCCACCCAACAAAAGTATGTTATCTACATTTATAAACTGAATATACAGTCAAAGTTGTCTTTCAAGTGATGATTACAAAGTCATGGGGTTTGCTTTGCGTATCAATTTAAGAAAACAGCATCTCAACAACTACAAAGCTACTGGAAACCCTGCTGGTCTTTGATGATTCATTTGTATATGCCAAAGGATAAGCAATTTAACGGGAAATGGCATGACAATATGGAGCTTACGCTGAAACATATATAATAGTTATCCATGCTTTCTGCCTGTAACATTGTTAGACATGCATATGCCTCCACTCCATTTCCAGAGAAATGACATGTTTGTTAAATACAAAATGCCTAAATGAAGCATTCTGCTTAGGCTGAGATTCAGCACTCACCTGTTCAGTGTGACCTTTTCGCATTTCCAGCACAGCCAAGTTGTTGTAAGCTTCTGCATAGTCGTTATTGTTGACTAATGTTAGCTTGAAACACTGGCAAGCCAGATTCAGGTCTCCTATGCCCTAAAAGTAAGACTGTGTTTTCATTTGTGAAAAGCCTGGAAACAACATTCATCTGTTCTGGTTTTTGGAGTATCTTTTCACCCATACGTACTACAATGGAATGCAAATTACAAAATGCTGATCAGAAACGTATGTGCTTTCTTTCCAGATCCTCTGATTTTTTCCTTATTCTTTCTATAGACAGAATCATTTCTCTCCAGCACAAACTTCCATGCTTCAAGTGATAGTCACTTCATCTAATTTAACTTTTAGATGATTAAAGTGTCATCCAAAGATTATGCTCTCTGCTACTGTCTATAGCAGGGTAAGAAAAACAGATGTCTCCAGAGAGGAAGTCATCTTGCCTCCCTGTCTCTACACATATTTAAGATTCACTTCTCAGACGGAGCAGCTGACTACTACTAGTGTTAAGACTGACATTGACACAGCATCAGGTTAAACATCTAAAGTAACAAATGCTGAAAAATACAGGCACATCAGTTAAAATTTCAGTATAAATTACTGTGTTTATCCTAGCTGCAGTACAAGACAAACAGTTGTGTTTCTGACTCAAATCATTATCAGCAATTGAAGACAACACATTTTTTAGAAAGCTGTCAAAAACTTTATTCAGCAAACTTATTCTGGCTAAAGAGAAATCCAACAAAACATCTTGAAGAGCGTCTGCAAAAATGAGCAAGACTGTAAGAAAATTCATGTAGAAATTTAATGAAGTTTATCACACAACTACACAATATTTCTATAGCTGCCTTTAAGAGAGAGGAACATACCTTCTCAACTATGACCTACTTAGTACTTTAGTATTGGCTACTTGGCATTGAATGTGTTTATTTTTTATGACAAGAGAATCAGTCTAATTCTCCATATAAAACAAATAACAGTTCCGAGAGAAAATCTTGAATTCCATTCTTTTTTGTCAGATTAGCTTGTTTTGCAGCCAAGGCCTTCAAGGGCTGGTATATGTTGCAATTTTTTTACAAAGATGGGAAAGTTAAAGACAGTGGGGAGTGAATATTAGAAGGAGAAACCCACATCCTGTAAAGTACAGTTTTTTTCTCTTGCTGCTTCTTCCCTACTGAAGTGCAAACAAACATTCCATCTGTACTGGACTTTATTCTGTACACTATCAGGTTTTGTATTTTCAAAAAGAGAAATTACTCCTTCCTAGTTATTTTTTTACATTTTTTATTAATTGTATTTATTCAGAAAGATGGTTAATATTTTTCATACCACAGCCACGTGTCCCAAGTTGTACCACACATCTGCTGTCTCCTCCTCATTTTCAGCCAAAAACAGTGCCCGTTCAAATGAAGATAGTGTCATATCATATTGCTGGGCATAGAAGCAACAGAGGCCCAGATTGTTAAAGAGCTGGCAGTTATAAACACCCATCTGCAGGAGCCGTCTAGATTGAAAGAAAATATTTGTTCCATTTTTAAAAAAATTAATTTCAAGTAGGAGTTCTGCTCTAAAAGACAAAATTCTCTCCTCCTTTCTTCCTATTGTGAGAGGGTATAAAAAGTGTTATAGTCTTACACTTGTTAGTTTCATGAAGGACAGTGAAAGGTATTTTTTATTAGAATCACAACTGTGCAAAAGTCTGTGTAAAATAATAACTTCTGTCTTCTTGACTGGGTCACGTGATCTGACTTTACTGTAAGACAGAGATGTAGCAGACTTTCTCTGTTTCCTCTTTCCAATCCCTCAACATCAATCAAGCTGTAATTTGTTGCAGTTACTCTACATAACTCTTAAGACTTCAATTTTTTGCTTGATTCCCATCCTTCAGTACTGCTCTAATTAGCAATAGTATATTTAGATGTGAATCTATATTAATCTTGCACATCAAGCATAACTCAGATTTTGATTCACACTGATATTGTTTAATGCGTCTTTTAAAATGGAGATGTATTATAAAAATTGTGTTTATTAATATTTATAGAAAAATCAGAAATGCTATGAGGGCCAGGGAAAAAGAGGGCTGCTGTCTGCAGCAGGAGTGTGAGTTTCTGAACCTAAAGCATAAAAGAGCTCAAGTCCAACAGAAATGTGATGACAGTGCTCTTGCTGACTTAATCTGCTCTTAGCAAGCGAACATCAAGCTCCTTTGCACTCTGTATTGAAATAAAAATCAAGCAGCAGTATTTAACACTATCTTTTCATTGCTTTCAGTAAAACACACAAGAAGCCTAGCCCACATTCCAAGTCAGGGATTTTGTGGTCACAATTCCTGGTCACTTCAGGTGGAGTAAAGGCTAAAGAGGAATTCTTGTGCCTTCTGTATGCAACTGAAATTGAGGGTAAGATCCACTGTTCTCAAACTGCCTCATGCTGTGAAAGAACTTTCCTTGTTTATTGGTTGAATGGTAACTGTTTGGATAATCTTTGTTGATACTTCTACATACTCCTCATGTAATTGATCAAAATTTTGTAGTGATGTAATTATCACTGTATAAAAACAAAAGCTGGTAAACTGATTTTATGGTAATATTCATCCAAATGTTCATTCATACTCCCATTCCAACCTCCTGATTATTTTTCCTATATTACAAAAATCTGTTCCCCTCCCTCCCTCCCTCCCTCTCGCTAAGTACAGGTACCTGTAAAACCGCAGTGCTATCTCAGGTTGGTCTGAATAAAAATGGTTACTGCCAATACATGCAATGGCTTCCACATGAGTGTTGTCTTGTTTTAAGACGTCTTTATAGTACTCTGCAGCTGAGGAGATATTGTTCATTTCCTATACAATTGGACAAAAATTCCAGTTACTTCTACTGTTTATCACCTATTTTTCATTTGGAACTTATTAAAATAAGTGCTTTATCTATGCCCTGTACAGTACCTAATTGAGATTAATTATGTATGCTCTTAAAGCTCTCTGTCATACCATTCCACTCCACTGTTTGGCATCTTCACAAGCAACACACATGCATGAAAGGAATGCATGTGCATTTACTAGTAATATCTTTACCTGAAATTAACTCTATGCCACAGCTACAAAAAGAGATTTATTCGGTTTTTATTTTTTAGAAAAAGACACAGCCTGTTGTATTGGGTTTGGATGTTGAAGGGGAACTACAGGGGTGGCTTCTGTGAGAAGCTGCCAAAGCTTCCTCCACATCCAAAAGAGCCAATGCCAGCCAGTACTGGGATGGACCCACAGCTGGCCTGTGGGGGACCCGTGCTGGAGCAGCACCACAGGCAATAGACATTTGCCCCTTCTTGCACAACATCTTGTGATACGCAGAACTGGGCAGTCAGCTTCCCAGCATTGTAACACAGAACTGACTTCCTCAGAAAATGTCTCAACTATTTTCAGTGCCTTTTAAATAAATTCTTTAATTGCTCTGAACACAAACAAGAATATAATTGCATATGAAAATCTATTATGTGCCTTTGAAAACAGGAATCATGAATTTACCAAAACTTCCACTACCTAGGATATGACAGTTAAGAGAACTTTATTGTGTATAAATATATGCTTGGATGTGTGCTACTTGGAAGATGAACTAGGGTAAACTCACTGCTATAAATGACAGTGCACTGTTTCTGAGGGGTGCAAGGTCCTGAGAACCCTATCCCATACAAGAAAAAGCAAATTAAAAGATCAGTCTCACTTCTGTGTTTATATAGGAATAATTTCTACCTGTGTGCTGTAGATACACTGTGCTCCCAACATAACTAAAGAATAAGCCTTATATAACCTCAGCAGTGTATTTAGCTACAAAAGAAAAAAAAAAAGGATTTCTTGTGATTAAAGACTCCCTTTAAAAATTGTGGTTTTTTAAAACCAAAAATGCTCTACAATTCTTTTGATGTCAAAAGTTAGTGACCGAGAAGCAAAGCTCTGATTAAGATGCCTGATACATATATTCCACTTGTGAGTCCGTGTAATGAAAGCAGGCCTGTGTTGCAGTACAAATCTTTGCTAATGAAGTTATAATCCTGCACTCAAGTGTCAGTGCAAAACTGGATCCTATCAAATGTATGCTGCTCTTTAATAATTCCTTAAAGGGTTATGCAATGTTATGTATGGTTCTGCAAAATAATATCCATATTAAAAACTATTCAACAATTCAGAAAGAAAAGCCTCCAAAAATTATGCAGCTGTTTTCTTCTTGCTGAAGGACAAAAAGGATTTAATATGAAAATGGATTAAGGCTTAGGGGTTAGATGAGAATGATGAGAACAGGATATAATGCCAAGCATGAATACAGACCAAAAAAATAAATTCATTACTTTGTTTTTAACATTTGTTCTGGAAAAGCACATTACCAACTTTCAGTGAAAAACAATATAAAGTCCACTGTTTTCGGGAAAATACACAATTTTAAAATACAAAATAAATTGTTACCATGCTAAAGTGAAACTTTATAACTGATAACTAATAACTTTATAACTAATAATGAGTAACTAAGTTACTTCATAACTAATCCTACTTAATACAACATTTATTTCCTACCTAAGAAACATTCACATTCTAACTGTTCTCAGAGTGTTAAGAAACTAATGGTAACACATAGTGCTAATAAAAACAACACAGACAAACTATTTTGCTGCTTAATTTTGATAGTTGGTGACTTGAGCAGTTTTAGTATGATGAAATATATATAAACTAGCAAAGACAACATCTGGACAACTTGACTTAATATGGACTTGCTTCTGCATGCCAAGGCCAAATGGGATCTCACTGGTGTGATTAATCATGGAAACAAATAAGCCTGCAGGGCTCCCCTGACATTACCTTGTTATCTTTGTGGAAAGTTACCTGTTCTGCATTAGTGACACTGAAAATCAGCACAGCTGGTTTTTGATAACCTTACAGTTATGTTCAACTATTGACACTTCTTTCTTGCTCAAGCAGCTAAATTTGGCCACTATAAGGATTGCATAGTGGGTGCATACCTCGTAGATTCTGGCAATTCCACAAATAAGAGTCACTTCTCCAGGAAATCGCTCTAACCCTTGCTTGAAAAGGTTCAAAGCTGTTACAGGTTGATCCAAGCGCAAATACACCTAAGCAAATAAAAAGTGTATATAGATGTGAAATGTCTGACTTTTATACATATTCTGCTGTTTAACAAGGGAGATAAATAAAAGGGATGACACCTCCATTTATGCAGTAAACCATTAGCTGAGATGATGAATAATACTGGGAAAATAATGGAGGGAAAAGTGAGTAAATCTGTGTAATGAAGATAAAGTAGCCTACTTAAGATAATTAAAGTTACTGCATATCATCTATACATTATTAATTTGAATATTACTAATTTAAAATATCTTGTTATTTATTATCATATATAACATACTTTGACACTGAGGTGAAGGTATCACCTTAGATATTTCCCTGTTTAATGTATTTTCAAAAAACTTGTGTTTAGACTTGAAAGAACTGGAACTTCAGGTTGATAGTGCTGGAATATCAGAATGTTTTCCTTAGTCAAATAAGACTGCACTGCACAGAGCAGTGACTTTCAAGTTTCCTTACTGCTCAACCAACCTCCCTTGTCACCAACAATAAAATTCTATGGAAAGAGGGCAGTTTTGCCTCTGTGATTTTGGCTTCTGTGTTGATTATGAAAATGTGCAATGTGGATAATAATTGTGTGAGAACTGGACATCCAATATGTCCAGTGTTGGTAGGGACCACCTCAGCAGCTGCCTGAGAGTGCAACTGTAAAGCCCTCCTGTTGTGGGGTATGGTACACACAGCTGCAGCAAAGGGAAAAACCCTGCACACATGCTTTGGGAAACTAGATGGCTAGAATGATTTATCTATCTCCAACTGAGTAGAAAAGGATTCTGTTAGAGAACTAGTATATTAATCAATGCTAATATCTGATATTACTAAAAAAGAGAAAGAATCAGCGACTGATATCTTGATACAACCTTTTTGTGATGAAACGTAAGACAAGTATCCATGTTAACTGAACACCTGAGAAACCTCCAATTATGATTTCTGCTTTTGCCCTTGAACTTCGTGGACTTTGGACTGCCAACAATCACAACTGTACATTGGTCTGGTTTTTTTGCAATCCCATAGATATATACTGCTGTAGACATTTGTAAAGAATTCTTTCCTATGACCCTCAATGACATTCTTAATTGTCAAAGAGCTGACAACTATGAGTGTCTTCCAAGAAAGGGACTGCCACTCCAAGTTGGTGATTGGCAAAATGAAAAAATACAGGCATTTTTTACACATATTCTGCTAATGTTACTAGAAAATGTAGCTAGAATGTAATGCAGCTAGAAAACCAATGCCTTCTTGTGAAAATCTATAAAAGAGCAAGGGTTTTGGAGGGCATGGTACTGCACTAATTACATCAATAACCATGAATGATGCACCCAATTTAAAAAATGGACAGTGTGAAACTCCCCTAGATCTGCCCCTTTTTTATATTTTTATCTTTGTTATGAAGTATGTTTTCTGAACATTAATGATTTAAATCTGCTCTATTGCTTTTTCTAGAGTTGACTCCAAAGATACACTCACTATAGATGCTAAGACCACACAGCCACAGTACTCTACTATGTAATTCCCATATCCAGTGTGATATCACACTGTCCAACATCTCCGCAGACAGTAGAGCTGCTATTTAGATTAAGTGGAAAAAGAAATTTTAAAAAAGGTGGGGAAATTTCCATCTACTTGCAGTTGCTTTGGGGACACCTGCTCTTTAAAAGTACTACAGCTATAGTAATTATGGTTTATATACTAAAAGCAGAATAGCTCCTTTTTCTTTGGTCTCTCACTTATCTCTTTTAAAAATATCCCATTTCTATCTCTTCTAGGTAATGAAATACTTAGTAACTTCGCACCAGGTCCTGACTGTTTTAAAGACTCCTACATTTTTTTTTCTTTTGGTCTTTTATATTTTTGTAAACTATATTTCAAGGGAGAGATCACTTTCAAGAAAATAGTAAAAACTCAGATAGCTGTTGCAATAATGAATATAAACAAAACTAACTAGTATCATAGTATATTTCCACAGAACTTTATGCAATCTTATCATTTTTTTTAATGGCTGCTTAACTCAAGCCTGATTTTTCCAGTTCAGTTAAATTGAGCCATATCTCAGTGTCTTTCTCTACTGCTTGTCCACTGACAGTCACTAAATCATGCTGTGCAATGTTTTATACTTGAGCAAGCTGGTCTATAGAGTGGGAGGTGGAATTTCAAATCCAGCTTTTGCCTGAGCTAGTACTGATGAAGGTGGATGCAAATCTCCTGTAATGAATCACTGTTTGTTAATCCAATTACTCTGCCAATTCAATAATTCTGTGCAGTTCATGGAGCAAGTCCAGAGAAGGGTGAGCAAGATGATTAGAGGGATGGAACATCTCTCCTGGGAGGAAAGGCTGAGAGAGTTGAGCCAGCCTGGAGAACAGAAGGATGTGCAGTTATCTAATTGCAACCTTCCAGCACCTGACAGGACCCTACAAGAAAGCTGAAGGGGGTCTTTTTACAGGAACATGTAGTGACAGAACAAGAGGGAATGGCTTTGACCTGAAAGACGTTATGTTTATATTAGATAGTAGGAAGAAATTATTTACTATGAGGGAGGTGAGGCATTGGAACAGGTTGCCCAGAGAAGCTAGGACGCCCCATCCCTGACAGTGTTCAAGGCCAGGTTGGATGGGGCTCTGAGCAACCTGGTCTAGTGGAAGGCAACCCTGTCCATGGCGGAGGGGGGGAATTGGAACTGGATGATCTTTGGCATCCCTTCCAACCCAAACCACTTTGTGATCCTATGTATTTTGTAAAATGACTTGTGATAGAAACAGGAAAATTAATAAGCTTCAATGAACTTCAAACACAGTATTGAAGACATGTCTCTAGATAGCAATGATGATAATTTAAATACAAAACATAAATTACTCATGTGAATATCTAAATTATCCATCCAGTGATGACTTTTGGACAGGCCTATGACAGCAGGCTTAAGGGGAACTGATAAAGAACAACTGGTTTCATCTCATTCTAGGACACGATGAAGAAAAATGCAGTTTTAGTTTCTCATGGGCTACCTTTTCTTGAATGTCTTAGAAAACGTTTAGAATCTAATGTGTATCCAGGTAAACAAGTACTTCTGAGACTCAGTTGTGCCACTTGTTCTTTTAAAGCTTTTAATGCCTCTATTTTGACAGAACATTCTCTATTTCAAAGTCTCTGATTGCTTCCATTAAGCTCACTTTGTTTTGATTTTGCTTGTGAAACTAGGATTTTGAGCTTTGCTCTTTATTTACAGATTTATTGTGTTTGTTTCCTAGGAGGCCATATATAGCCACATTGTTCTTCCTACTGGAATTCTAATAATTTTTTTAGCTACATAATCCTCATTGGAATTTAGAACAAAGAATCCAGTAACATAGGAGATTTTTTAAATCTTGTTTGTGAAAACTGGGAGCTCTAAAATAATTTTGTAAACTATCAACTTCCATTGCAGTTATTAGCATGTATTCCCTCAGGCATGGAGACCATACACTTTTAAACACAACAATGTATCTGTGACTTACTTTTGCCAAATACAAGAACGTATCAACCATGTCCTGCTGCTTAAGGGCCGACTTAAACTGTTTTTCAGCTTCACGATATAATCCCAACCTAAAGAGACAACAGATACATATAGAAGGTACTTGTTTATTGGGGTTTTAAAATATTTTTTAAAAGCTTATTAAATAATGAAGCAGTTCAAACTAAATCAAACTTAAACTGCCTGAAAGTACACTTTATGACCACATATCTATGGGCATGTTAGCAATAAACATGTTGTTATATAAAGATAAAAAACCAACCATTCAAAACCATAAAAAAGAAAAATCCATTAAATTTGGCCCCCTATTATACATGGAGCCTTCTGGAATGGCTGAATGGTGAATAATGGTGTACTTGTATTCATAGGAATTCCTTCTGCTGTTAGAACAGACAATAGGAAATGAACAACTAATGTCTCAACTCTACCCAAACAGTTTCAGACCAGAATTTCCTCACCCATGGCAAAGATCACACAGGTAATCTCCATTGTGAATGAACATCACTGAAGTATATTTCATCTCAAAGGCATTTATTTTGCATAATTACAGTCAAATGTTTTGCACCAATTGATAAAATCTACATAACTACAAATTAAGAGGACCGTGCAATTTCAACAATAGAAAATGGTACACTTTCTCATACACAAATTACCTTTTGTTTCCTTCAGCCAAAGAGCATATATTTGCTGAAGAAATGCAAAACACAAACAGAACAAGCCAGCTAAAACAAAGAAACACAGCCAATGGGGACGTAAGGTATTTTGGGATCCTGGAAGTCCATGTACCTGCTTACAGAGACATGCATTAGTCTCTATAACACGATTCATAAAAATCCTGAAAGTAATGAATGACCTCTGAGCTCACGTATTGGGTTTGCATGAGAAAGTTTTGGTAGCTGGGGGATTCAGGAATGGCTTCTATGAGAAGCTGACATGTCTCAGATGTGTGACATGGCCAATGCCAGAGGGCTCCAAGATGGACTCACGACTGGCCAAGGCTGAAAATAAGGAGTGGAGTTGAGCCCAAGAAGAAGGAAAGCGTGGGTAGTTGTTTTAAGAATAGCTAATATTTCTCATTATCCTACTCTGATTTGATGCTTGTGTATGGGGTGCCAGCCTGAGGCCTCAACATATGTAATTCTGGCGGAAAGGGTCTAACATGAATATTTTATTCTGCATTATTTCATCAATCAATGACAGGTTATTTCTCAAACTAATGCTGTAATATTTATTTTATGTGGTCAGTTTTAACAATAGCTCCTTGCATTTATTGACTGACTTTTCAAATAACTACTTTAAAATCCATTAACAAAGGCAAAATTGCAACTAATTCAGTTACTCAATAAGGATGCCTTTATCTCAAGCAGTGGTCTCTTTGTACATTAAAGGAGATTTAACTGTAAGCACAGCACTCTCCAACAAAACACTTTCTGAGCTATTTCTCTCTGTTCAGCATTGCCCAACACACCCAGCAGTATAGGTCCTGCACTCACAATCACTCACCACAGAAGAAATGAACAATGGCTTACCTATAGTAGCACTTTCCAATTTGGACTTTCCACCACCAGTCCTTGAATTGTGCATGCTCAGTGGCAAGGGCTGCCAAATCTAGAGCCTTCCAAAACAAACCCATCATCTTAAAATTAATGTTTACACAAAGAAAACATGGTCAAGATTTTTGTGAAGAGAAAATTTTGGACAAAAGTCCAGTTAACTTGAGGTGGAGGCACTGCTTTTTGTTTATTACTTTTATAGTTCTGTGCATAAAATAGCTGAAAGGATTATTTGTCCCTATAAAAATAAGCAATCCAAACAGTTTCTTCCACAAACACTTCTTCCAAGCTTCCCATTCTTTTTCAGTAAAAGTTGTTAAAACCAAGTAAAAATAAACTGAAATAAGTACGTTCAGCGAGACTGAAATACTGTAGAAATTTTTATCTCATTGCTAATACCAGGTTGCCATCCCTTCTGGAAACTCTCAGATGTGTACAATAAGAATTATTTCTTCCTTTAAGAAGTCTATAATGTAAACAATTATTTTATTCCAGGAAAAACAGAAATATTCCACGAAACAGATATCTATTGAAGATGGTGGAGGTCTAAAATGTCTTTTGTCTGGTGTACTGGAAAAGCAAGTAAGCTAATCAATGTGCTCTGATCAGCCACCACAGCCAGAATCTATGGCCTTTCATGTTGAAGCTATAATCTCAACACCTCTGTTAAAACAAATATATGTCTTTTCTACCTACCTATATATCAACCTACCATAGAAGCACTTGTGTTTCTTTTTTTTAATTTCATTTTGTCTCAGAACATATCAAAGCCATATTATGTTTGTTATATTTTCAGGATATCATCAGAAGTAGGGTAAAAAGCTTTAACACAGTGTTCTTATAACAAAGAACTGACCTCTTTTGCCTGCTTTTTTTGGTAAACACTATGCAGACCACAGAAATCAGAAACAAGTTATCTATTAGGAACAATATGAAAGAGCTCTATGCACCAGTCACTCAGTAGAGCAGAAAAACAAATAATTCCAGGAAATATTAATCTGAATATTGAAATGCTGTAAGAGCCCAATTTAGTGACATCTATGCCTATGCTGGATTCCTGTTCTTTCTGCTAGCAAAATGAGGCTGGAAGTAGTCAATGGGTTTAGATCTGACATAATGAAGGAAAGTCAGTAGAGCTATGACAGTTTAGACAAGTTGCTCTCTTTTGGCTTTGTGAGAAGGAATTATTTGTTTTCTGTAGCAATTCAGGATTAGTAGTTGCATCAGTGCTGTCCCTAAAGAGAAAGAGACAGTTGTCATTCCCTGCCTCTGTGACAGGAGAGAGAAAACTCAGGTAAATTTACAACTCTGAATTCACTGTTTCTTCGGGTTAGGTGGAATTCTTGAAGGCCTAAGATGGCAGCTCTTATCTTCGTTGACCTTTTTATTCTTAATGTCTTTGCAAATTGCCCAACAGGGCCTTTGGATGCTACAACTATAATAGGGAATAAGCTTGCTTCAAGACAGAAATTGCCCAGACACCCTTCTGGACAGATTTGTCCTTTCATATAAAGATACATAAGCAATTTTGTCCCAGTACTGGAAAATCTGAGAAAGTAGTTGATGTTAAAACATTGGTTACTTTTGATATGACATACTGATGAGCTGAAGTTGTTATTGTCTAGAGCACTTAGCATATAAGGAATGCAGAGTCCATTTCAACAACAGTCTTAACCCTGAGAATATTTTCAGAAGAAATTTATTTTACTCTCAGCTTTTATGTTTGTGCAAATAAAAATGTTAAAAAACCCTGATACTTCTATTTCCTTTTTAAAAAAAGTTTTTCTTAAAGAATGAAAATTAATGTAGACTCTTTAATTGTATTTAGCATGATTCTGAGTTCTTTTTTACCATTACTTTCCTTAGCTAAACTGTATTATAACTAAGACTTCCAAACTATCTACCAGCTGTAATGCAGTACAAAATAGCCTGTAGGGTTGTGGCAATTTACTATTATATTGCAAAATTAAATTGGTAAATGTACAGTTGTTTGAAACAGTAATTTCATACAGAGTATTGTATGCACCTAGAAATTAGATAGATGGAAACAATAGTGAGCATCTGCTGCTTCTTTCATGTGCTGTTGAATGGCAGTAATTTTCCCAGCAACAATTATTGACTAAAGTCTTATTTGTAGACAAATCAACACCACATAGTCTGTAAGATAGCTGAGGAAATGACATTAGCCATAGTCAATTTAGCACCATTTATTTTGGTGAGTGTCTTCTGGATTTCTCTATTTTATAGATTAACATAATTCCATTTTAAATAGATTTCTATCAGAGAATATAAACTACAAAGTATTGAGAAGAACTAAGGAAAATTGAGATGTCGTGACTTCTGGCCATACGTATATATTGTACAATCTTTGTGCTTCCTCAGGACAAAGTGTTTTGTCATCATTACCCACCTGTGAATAATGGCAAAATACAGTGTCATGGTCTACCAAAAAAAGCAGCAGCAGAACTATTTCTGGACAAGTCTTCAAAACTGCCCTGCTCTTACAGCATTTAGCCCATAAAATGGCTTTTAGAAATAGCTCAAGGAGTACAGAAACACAGGTATTAAGTATATGTGTTCAAGAGGAAGCAAGTCAAGAACAATAATGGACACAGAAATAGTATTTTCTTCAGACAAGTGTTTAATTTTTCATTACATAAGACAAAAGACTTTTGAATATATTTTCAAGTGCTGAAAAGCTCACTGCTTCTCTGTTCTTGCATCCCCACGTTTCTGATAATTGATAGATTACAGATATATTTAGTTTTAATTTGAACCAATTTCCTCACACTATTTATCCAGTTGAATGCACGCTGATTAACGGCAATTCTCAACTGAAATTGCTGTCTTTTTTTTTTTTCTTTGTATATACTGGTTGAATATGAAACAGAAGATAAATAATAAAACTGCCTTTGTTTCTCAAATAATAATGCAAATGAGAACAGTACAGACTGTTCCAATTCAGCAAGCACAGTGACAAAGAAAGGATATTGTCACTACTGATTTGTGTTTTCTTTGCAAAACTGCAGGAAGTGGTATTCTATCCATGCAGAAAGCCCAAAGTAAAGACTTTTCAAACTTAAGTCAATTTCCCAGGCTTACAAGCCTTTCAAGCTCTTTCATCTCATGCAGAAAATTGCTGGGTTTTAAGAATGTCCATCATCACAGAGCAGCAGGAAATACAAAGATATAAGAGATGTCAGTGAATGCTCTAAAAAGTGATCAAGCAAGAGCCAGATCAACTTCTAAAAGTTAACATACGTGCTGTTTTTCTGATGAGCCCTAAGTAACCAAATTCTTTTCAGGGAGATGCAAGATACTGAATTTGTGAAATGCCATTCCTAGGAGAGGTGAATAAACAGTGATGAGGCCACATTTTAGCTGACACGAAAGTGTTTCCCTTTTTTTTTAAGACAAATTAATGCAGATGAGGTTCAAAAGGAAGGGAGAACAGTTTGAAGAATGGAGTTATATTGCAAATGGTGTAGAAAGCACATAAGAAAAGTCAGTGAAAGCAAACAAGAAAAAGCAAACTGAACAGCTAAAAATATCTCTTCAGAAATATACATTACATTATAAGGACACCTCATTCTGTGATATGTATGAATTCAATTCAAAACAATATTTTTTTTCCAAGAGGATGCAATCATTAACTAAACACTGATCTCTCTCTCACTACACAGTAAATGGTGGTGATTAAGCTGACACCTCTTTGCTCAGGTGGGTAAAAAAATATAGACAGAACTTTTCCTGCAAGAGAGTGATTTGGGATTCTCAGCAAGCATTTCAAAATACATGCAGTACAGTGCAAAAACATCTTCCAATTTTTTCCGGAGTTCTTGGAAAACTACCTGCATTATACGAATCTATGTCTAGCCCACAGATCCTTCATGTCCTTAAAGTGCAGGCACATGCAGCATCCTATCAAGTGACCCTTTATACTTACTGAACTGGATTTTCAGTAATAAACATCATTTTTTTAATTACTAGTGGGCTAAAATCCAGGCACTTCCTTCATATTCAGTATTGGATATGTAAATGTTAATTTCTCTTTCTCTCTGACATTTCTGACACTTGAACTTACTGTTTCAATGATATTTTGGATTAATAGTGCATTACAATTCAATCCTCTTAAAAGAATGCTATGCAATAAATTGACAGTGTACAACTATAATCATTTGATACTAGATTAAAAAGCTTCACATAGCATTTGGAAACGATTAGGAGCTATGCCAACAACAGCAAAATACTTTTGGTGTGCATTATTGATTAACTGGAGAGTTTAACTCCAGATCTAATTGCACACCAACTAGTAGTATTGCAGAAAGTTCAATAACTGTTTAGTCAACTATGCATTAATGACACAAACTTCTTTCAAACTTGAACATTTTGATTCCATTTCAACTGGGTGCACAAATCTAACATAGCAATGAAATATACTAACACTATTAATTCCGTAAAGAGATTATTTCCCCGCGTGAACTGCCAAAAAACCTCTGCAACGTTTATCCCTTTCTGACAGCTTAATCAATATGCACCCAAACTTGATCTTTCCCATTCAGTCCAGTAACATAAGAACCATAGAAGAAAAATTTTGGATACGTTAAGGGAAACTATAATTAGGAAAACATTTGCAGAACAAGCGTTACAGATGATCATATGGACAGTATAAACTTTCTCTTGACATCACAAAAAACCTCATCACTACAGATTTACTTTTCTAGAAGAAGTATCCAAAATCCTATTGATATTTTTATGTAGTTTCACCAAATACATTTTCTTTCTATTCACCCAAATGCATAAGCAATCATCTAAGGAGCATAAAATGTCAAATTACGTTCAACAATACCTGTTTTGTCAGGTATTTTCACCTTCCTCTGTTAACGGAAAGTCTTTTGTAACTTATACTCAAGCCTCAGGACTCTGAACTTTCCAGGCAGTTCAGCTACCACTCAGGCTCCAATAAATTCCATTGACATGAATTCATTAGATTCAGAGACCTTTTCATATTGATAGCTAAGAGATCCAGTTTTAAGAATTAGAATGTTTAGCGTCTCAAAAAGATAGCAATCCATATCTTTATATTTGCCAATTATCATTCCTGACTATCACCCCTGTAAGAAAGGATTTCTCCCTCTTAAACAACTATTAATGCTCCACTTCTGTACTTGTGATGTTATACCTGGATGCCTAGTTCAGCAGAATACTGACAGAAATAACTGTGTCATACATAATAAAATCTGAAAAAGGAATATGAGTTACTCACATTTTTTACGTCATTCTCATGGTGAAAGATATATTCAAACAATGCCTGCCAGAAGAATATTTAAAACATTGTCATATTTGAAGAGAAAAATTGATAATATTCTTTCAGAGGAATACAGAATGTTGATTATGCTAAGCAGAAATTAATTCTTTGGGAAAACAATCACATTCACACAACAAATGCTGACATTTACATTTATTTAAGACTCCAATAGACAAAAACTATACATTTCCTACACTGTCATCACAGAAAAGCACCTTAATTCCTAATTTGTTGCAAAGGATTTGTGGAATTTGTGGAATCTTTGGTGCTTAACATCGCTTTAAAACAAAAAAAGGCAGCTATAACTTGAAAGTGAATATATATTTAAGAATCTGGTATAATTTTAATGACTTTTTAACTGTAAAATCAACAATCAGTGATCTAAAACCAGCAATGGACAATGGTGCTTTTTGCAATGGACACTCAGGTGCTCATGTAGTGCTAAATCTACTTAAATTAAACACAGGTTTATTAAGAATGCAAGCTGAGCAAACTTTGCCTTCAGATAAATTTTTTTTAAAGCTCTACAATATTTTGGGATCTATAAAGTAAAAAAAGTATTTTAAAAAATTGTTTGCAAATGACAAATAAATGCTAATAATATTGTGCTTCTGAAACTCAAACACACCATCATAACACCAAAGCTTAAAGAAGTCACATTCATCACCTGTGCTGTGGTTAACTGCTTAAAGGCCCACAACAATTACACAACAAAATAACTGCAGCTTTGTTTCCTCCTGCATAAAGCTAATTAAGTCATACTACCTTGTAGCTGTTCTGCACTAGACTATTAAATGGGTATATATCAGGTAATGGGGGTGGCATTTTCAGTGAATAAAATGACATTGAAAGATACTGGATAAATAAGTGGAGACTGGAAGCCTCTGTGCCCAAAAATGTATCATAGGTGCTAGTAATACAAGGTTCAATTGAGTCAAACCTTGACCTTCCTCTGCATCCAAATCTCAAGTCTTAATTGCTTCAAAAGAACGGAACGTTTTCCTAAATTAATTTAATTCATTCTAAAAAGCCAGAAGAAAATATTGCCCCATAAAGAAAGAAATAGAGAACAAGACCTCAGTCCCCTAAGACTTCCATGACCCTTCTGCCAGGTTTCTTAGACAAAATTCTTAAAATATTTACCTTCAGGAAACTAGAGAATTACTAATGAATTGTCATATCTTCTGAGGAAAATACACCACAAACTACTTTTCTTCTAGTTTCGGTCAAAAAAGACTCTGAACAGATGATTAAAAGACATTAAAGAATTATAAATAGTAACACATTTATAAGGAGCTCAGAATAGGTAGATAAGAAAACAATAGACAGTAAAGAATAGTGGAACATTTTCTCCTTTAGTTCAGTAACAGAGAAGTATTCAGTAAAAGTGTGTAAATCTAAAGTGACAAAAAAGATGTTTTCTTGCATGGCTGACATGAGGAATTTACTGCTGTTATGCACAGACTCTGACCTTCAAAAGCATTTAAGTGACTGAACATTCAGTCGGATAAAAATATCTAGAGTTATCTTAATAAGTCTATTAAAAATCTACAAGCTAAAAAAGACAGAACTTTCTGTTTCATACAGAGGACTGTTGCTAACTGGGATTTACCAGAGGCTTCTCTGATGACAGGTGATTGTTATATGTCTACTATGCTGTTTCCTGGGATAGTCTTTAACGTGGTTAATGTCAGTCAAAGAGCAGCTACATTTCTTCAAATATACTTCAAAACACTGGAAAAGCTCAGACAGGTAATCTAACTTCATAAAGATACAGTGAGGCTACTTTGCAAACACATAAGGAAGAAGTATGTAGGAAGTATTCACATACCAACATGAATAGACTGGCTAATCATGTGAATTCAACAGCTGCAAGGTTTATCACCTTTATGCACTTTGAGAGATGACAGCTCAAAAAGTTTTAAAACTTTAATCAATTACTCTTAACAGAGAGTGCAGTCTGCATTCTCACCTCCTGCTTTAGCTTTAGCCTTAATGCTGTTTTGTTTAAAAAAAGTTATAAATCCATGTAGCTCCATATTTAAACTTATATCTTACATTCTGTGTGAAATGTTAATGTCATAATGTATTAGCTTTATAATACTGACAAGTACACTTGCTGCCTATGGATGTTTCTATGACTCTTGATTTACATTTTTTGGCTTAAGCTTCTTTTCATATGAAACTGACGGAAGACAAATCTGCCACAGAAAATGCTAATTAAAACCCAAAATTGTTAAAAATATATATGTTTCTCATTCCTGAGAGCCGTTGTTGAGAATATTTCCTCTGAAAGCTAACCTACCTACTTAAATAGCATGTAGTTAGCAATCACAATTAAAAGCTAGCTGTCTTCAAGCAGAAGAACTAAGCCTAGCTTTTATGGATCTGTCTTGTGCTTCTTTATCCTTCCCAGCTTTCTTACATTCCACCTGTTTTCCAGACTGATTTATAATAATGTGTCTGCTGGCTGATTGCCAGCAAGGACATAACTGGACAAAAAGCATGCTGTATCTTTTCAGCACTGATAACGAACTGATTTGTAACTGCCCTCAGATGTTAGTCTGGAAGTCTTCAATTACCTCACCAGACTAGAACTTACTACATTTGATACCTACTCTTCTGCCTAGTTTGGTCAAGAAGCTAAGCGACAATGATACAAGCAGTGGGTGAAGGATACAGTGCAATTACACAAGATTTATTTCCTTTGAAAACCACACTGAAATGCAATGCCTTACATCAGTCCAGATCAGGCTTTAAAAAGCAAAATAGCTTGTTGCTTATGAAAAACTATTAAGCAAAGTTTTGGACTGGAAGAGCTATTTCCACCAGCACCTTATCAGATACTGCCAGTCTTCTTAACAGTGTTCACCATTATGTTTCTCAAAACAGACTGAATTAATACTGGTTTGTTCACCTTTAGGCTGAGAGCCAAATATAGGTCCCTAGAGTGTGTTTGATACCTTGTGCACCCTAGAGATAATTGCTTGATACGTTGTGCAAAATGAGCTGTTGGCCTCAGCCCAACAGTTGTTTTTTATGAACACACTATGCACAGAAAACATGTTCAACCACACAGCTAACCGGCTGTGTCAAGGAAAGATTCAACTGAAAGGCAACAGAATGATAAATCTTCACACAACTTTCAGCTCCCTGCCACTCAGAGCCGAAGCCTGTAAATTGGGCAGACAACCTGCAAAAACCCGTTCTATTGTCAGATAGTTTCATTGACCATCAATCAGATGATCTTAACTGAAAATGAAGAAGCATTCTGAACAAAAAAATGGTATCTTTTAATATAAAAAGTGTTAACTCATGCCATAAAAGCAAAGAAAAAATCAAAACACTGTGAACATTTTCAGGCCAGGATTGCCATCTATTAGTACAAAGAACCATATTTCCAGACGTTAAGGAAGATTCTGCTGTTTTTTTTGCTCCTGGCCTCTTTTTTCTTTTTTTAAATTGCCCTTCATCACTCCCAGATGCACAGCTCGAAGTTATTTACCAGTGGAATATCTTTTCCTATACGTATGTTTTTCCCAGGTTATACTTTCACCGTAACCTCTTTAGACATACCTTCAATTTCAAGTCTGGTGAACACTGTCAAAAGGTGAGTAACACACTGTTTTTCTGAAGTTAATATCTAAACCACTGTTCATCATTGTTTTTATCCGCAATCCCATGTACAGTTACATTGGAATAACAAAACAAGAAAAAGATATCACAACACTAACTAAAATTGTTACATACCTTTGCCAGTTTGGGTTTCTGAGCATATTTTGTTAAATTCAGTCGAGACAGATTTATGAAAGGGCCATCTGGATTTGTTAGCATTGAAGCCTGAGGGGGAAAAAGAAGCTTTTATGTGGGAAGATCCCCTACACTCTTCCTGAAGATTTTCAAAATATTATTAGTATACAAAAGAACACCAAAATTCCAAACAAAACATTTCTAAATTCACTGCTCTACTTTGCAGTACAGGCTCTTCCTTCTCTGTCTCTTCCCACTATTTCCACACAGTGCCTAAGCATGTACCTTGGTAGTTGGGACACATAACCAAAAAAAATCTTCAAGAAATACTTAGGAAGATTAGTTCTTACCTGCAATAGTGAGAAGATGCCACATTTTGCCATTAATGCGATTTTAATATGTATTACATATTCATGCTGGTTGCAGTTTATTAATTTTGCCAATAGAATGGGATAAATTAGTATATACTATTTTCCTTATCTTTTGAAGTGACAGACAGTGAGTGCTTAGCAATTGTTTTGTAGTAGACACTTATGGTGAAATCATGTCACAGTCTTTGCACAGCCTTCCATGAATAAAAACACGTCTCAAGAAACCTGTGAATCTGGAATTTATATGAATCCTGGTGAACTTGTGACTTTATGTACATTTTTTAATATCAACAGACTAGCCGATGCACAAGAAGTTATATTTTCAAACTCTATTTTGAAAATAATTCAAAAAATTAAAAATACTCGCCTACTTCAAACTTGAGTTTAGATGCAGCTTTTAAGTAAACTACAGTGTCACTGTGACAGATACTGTGACCAAGAAATCTTCCATTCTGGGAGCAGAGGCAAGCAACTCACCGTGCCTGGCCTGATGTATCCCCCAGAAGCACTAGTGATTGGACGAGCTGTGAGAGCTGTTCGAGGTGTTTTTATTGCCTGCTCCATGGTGCTTGGCCGTCCACCTTGTGTGCTGGGTCTCACAAATCCCGTAATAGGTCTTCCTGATTGAGTTACTGGCCTGAAGATGTTAAGTACATTATCCTTACATTAAGCGGTATTTATTGACAGAGAATTTAAACAGTTATACCCCAAACATATCATTTTAAGAAGTTAAGTTGATGACTTGTTCATTTTTAACTCGTCACATTTATAAAAATAGACTATCACATACCTAACAGCTGGGCTGGGGCCTCCGCCTTGGCCAGTTCCAGGAAGTTTCAAAGATGTTCCCGGTCCTACAAAATAAGACCATTTCTCACTTCATTTTGAGATATTACTCCCTTGTCTAGAGGACTTCAAACATGGTTGTGTTTTACGATAAACAGTAAGCCAGAAATTTCTTTACTCAAACTGAGGAGACAAAGAACTAAACAAAGAACACAAACCTCAAATATTGCATTCTTCTACTGATAAAGTAATAGACTATTGCAAGAAACCCGCCAAACAATGAATATTGGTTTTATTTCTGTCAACCTCTCCATCCTCTTCTCTATCCCACCTGGGGGGAGTAAACAAGTGCCTGTGTGGATACCTATTGGGATTGACCCAAACAATTGTCAAGAACATCTTAGAAACACCACACAGTGCTAAAGTAAGAAGGTTAGTGAAACTGTGAGACCAGGCTAACTTGAAATGATTATATTTTTTATCTGGTACCCTGACTTGAGTAAGTAAATCTAAAACTTCGCCTACAGAGCAGATGGAGAATAGTATCACATGACATTAGACCCTGGTAAGATCCCCACCTACAATTTAGAGCACTGTAAAGTGTGAACTCATCCATATCCAAAGGTCATCAATGAAGACACTGAACCAGCTTGAGCCCAGGTGAACTGATGAAGGGCTCCCCTTTTCACATTTTTCTGTTTTGACAGTGGATCATTAAGGATCACTAGCTCCTGCAGGTAGATTTTCATTCACTGACATTTGATTGGGCAGTTTTTCTAACCTGCTAAGTGAATGTTTATGAGATGGTTTTAAACACTCAGTTAAAAGCAACATATGACATCTATACCTTGCAGTTGCTTGACTGTTTGTTACTGTGTACAGAAAGAAATGAGATTTGACACAGACAATTCTTGACAAAACACTGTTACTCATCTATGTATTTTCTATACACTTACAAACTGCTTTTATTGCAAATATTTCACAGAACTGAAGATAAACTAATAGGTAGACAGTTTCCTTCCTTCTTTTTTCCCCAAGGTAAACCCTAAGTAGCCACCTGACTACAGCTGTATTTAAAGTTAAATAATACAAGAAATGGTATTAACCACGATCTCCTTGGTAAATACAACTAAATATGCAATTTGTGCTAAAATAAATATAAAACCCTAGGATTCTCTCTCTTCTGGCTGGACTCACTTCAGATTTCTATTACTTACTTGCTTTTTATAGTCCTGTGAATCTTGAAGTTTTTACTCCACAACAGAAAGGGTGGACATTTCATTCAAAATAGTTTCTAACATGATAACTAGGGCACTCTTCAGAGAAATAGGGAAAGTGGCTTTCAACTTTTCAGACTAGCAGACAAATGTATTACTCTTCCACTTTCTGAACCCTTTTAAAAACTATTGTTCTAATATAAAAGAGGCAAGACATTAAAATTCTTTTTTTCAGACATGTTTTTTAATAACTACAATTGTTTTTAGTTTTTGGTGTACAGGGAGAATGCTTACAGGGAATAGTTCCTTTGATCTCACCCCAGGCAGCTCAGTCCTTATTTTGAGAATCCCAAGCCAAGTAGCTATGAATAGATGTAAAAGGCCACAGCAGCGCATGTGGCCACTAGAAGTATCAGAATTTAAGACTGAAATTTCAGTAGTTAGTGATAATTAGAGATGACTCCTTTAACTCCGCAGTTAATGAAATAGCTGTGATTATCCATATTGCCAATTAGTACAAGTTTCTCAGTCATACAATGTTCACAAAGAAGCAACAGGTAGAGTTATAGTTCATAATTCCCACTAAAGATATGGCATACTGATAAAAGCTAGTAAATTTAATAATTTACAAAATACTGCAGGAGGTTCTCTATATTTGGAAAGTTCTTATACTTTCTGAAAATTATACACTAGCTCAGGCACACCTAGCAGATCTGAAGCACCAATAGCAAAGTCTTATCTGCATGATTCAGAAGTGCAGGCTACCCTATTGTAATAATTTTCTTTGGATTTGAAGTCTGTGACACACTATCCAGAAAGTCAACTTTTTTCAACATAGTATGAATATATTTTTCCAGAATGTCTTATCTCTAAACAGTATTCATCAAATTATTTTTTTTGGAAGATAATCTCTAGCACAGGTGGCACAAAATCAAATGAAACTCTAAATTTTATTACTCTGGTGTTTTAAGACAGATAGTTGATCACAATGTATATACACATCTCCAGTACTGCCTACTGTGATAAGCATGTAATGAAAAGTTTTAAAAATGTAATCAGATATGAAACTGTCAACATCTATACAGACAAAAAAAGCTTTTAACACTTAAAGTATCAGTTCTGACCTATGTCCAGTTCTTCCCTTGAATTTCACATGGTACGTGGTTGAGAGCCAGGCTTAATAAGTTACATAAAAATTTCCATGTGGGTTGTACTAAAGAAACAGAGAAAAATACAAATAATGCCAAAAAAGTAGTGGAAGACAACTAATTATTGTCCACTTGGAAGGAAATTGATGAAGCTGAAAAAGCATTGCATAAAAGAAACAATAGCAGAGCTGAAGAACTGCTCTGTGAAGGAAGAGAAAAATGAAGTAGAGAAAAGCAGAAGAAAGAAAATCAGTTCAGATAACATTTGCAAGACATGATGCCAAAAGGGGATATCTGACTGCACTACAGGCATATGGATAAAATTCACAGTACACAGAGGGGAGATTTTTTGTCTAGTTTCCCACACTGCCTAAAGAAGCCAGAAAGGAGCAAAAGAAATCAACATACTGATGGAAAAAGCAAGTGACCACTTGTATGCTGACTACATTTCCCCAAACGTAGAGGAAAAGCTGACAAGACATGACTGAGCATGGTCTGAACTCTCATCTGACAGGCCTAAGTACTACATCAAGAACACACTGTGGATCTTAACATTGCCACGCAACCATAAAACAATCTAAAACACTTTTTTTACCAATACTAAATGCTGTATCAGGTCACCTCAGTTTGTACTATTCTGTGGTAGATGACATAAGAGATGGCCAAAAGAGCTCTTGTTGAGTCAATGTATTTAAGTGAAAGTGAATCTTACGTGCAACTTGAGCAACGGCATTTTCATCTAGGATCATCTCTGCAATTCCTTCTTGATCCATATCGATTTCATCCACATACACCATTTCTGTCAAAGCTCGTGTTTTCAGGCTCCAGGCAGCCTGAATAAGGATAAGGAAAAAGTAAAACATCTTCAAGACACTAAGTAAATAATCTAATCAGCAATTTTACCATTTCTTTATTATTCACTTCACAGTTTCATTAGGCTTGAATAACGTATTGACTTAATACAGCTGAGTATATCCATCTGTCTGATGGAGTTATAAAAGGGGACTAAGTCCTTTGTTCAAAGCATCAGCTGTAAAACACTGTATAAATATATACCCTAGGCATTTCAGATTATGAGAGTATTGGAATACATTTTAGTGACCTGAATTGACAAATTACTACATTGTATGTCTTGGAGGATAATCTGAGCAGCGTGGAAAGGCAAGCATAACTCTAGCCTATGTGACAAGCTTTGTGCAGACTGTGAAGACACCAGTGGGGAGAAAAAAGAAAACAAGAAAAATCAGTAGCAGCAGTATAGAAATACCAACGAAGTAAGTGCAAGTCCAACCACTTCAATAATTTGATATGTTTGTAATGTACTCATAGAACTGGCATGATAAAGGAAGTCACAAGACCAATCCCTGATCTTCCATCAGATATTGAACAGATCATCATAAATTTTTCAGAGTAAAAATCACTGCCAAAATAATTAGATTTGTTTCCTTTCTAACACGGAGTACAGCAATCTGGTGGAAAAGCATATTTAATACTGGTTAACAAGACCTTTCAAAACAGAAGCAGACTGATGCTATCGTAATAGAAATAAAGGTCAAACACATGGAAGAGTTTGTTCCTTAAATAGGAGGGATGAGAAGATCTGAAACTCAGGCTTATCTAGTAATTTAAGTAATTATTTAACGAAACACTTCTCATTCATCCTGTCTTTTCCTCTAGACTTCCCTTCCATGCAAATTTGTGTCAATCAAAAAGAAAGTGTATCTAAAGATGCTGAAATACTTTTAAAAAGCACTAAGGTGCTTTCTTCCAAACAGAAGGAGGGCTTCAGCCAGCTGATTCAACCACAATTAGAAATATTTATTCAAGAATGAAGAGAAAGGAATTCAGCAGGATGATCTGAATCTAGGCCAGATAGTCATAATCCAGATCTGCTTTATTTTCTTTTCGTTTCTTCCTATGTAGTAGGATGACAGCCTTTAAATAATGTTGATACTTCTGTTGGATGTTCAATATCTTTAACGGTTTTTCATAATTCCATGAAGTACTTAGTTTGTTGAATTTTTAATACCTTGATGGTACTCTATTCTTTTCAAAGACATGTATATCTGCAGCCAACATAACCATGTCTATATGGGGAATATGCTTCAATTAGAGCTCTTGTATAGCCAAGCACAGGCTAATTTCTTGCTAGAAGTAAGAAAATCTGCCCATAGTAATGATCTTTTCCTGGAAATTGAAAGTAGTCACTCCTCTACACTAATTGCTAAAACTGAGGTCAGTTCTTTACATAGTCATAAGTGTATTATTGTGATTTTTCCACTAACTAACATGTGAAAATGTGTTTTTAAAATCAACATGTCTCTTTGTAATTATTGGGCAAATATCTGTCATAAAAAATAGATTCCTTAGGCATCTCTACCAGTCTAAAGCTCCTAGTCCAAGGCTTCACAGCCAACAAAAATTTCAAATATCACACAGTATTCCTTAATTAAACATCTGTTTGCAGATTACAGATCATCTGCTTTCTCTTTGTGGGACTAATAATTTCGTTTTGTGATAAGCACCACATCTGGAGCTTATTAAGATTAACTGCATTTTTATGAAACAGGACCTATATGGTAGGAAAAAGAAAGGGAAGCTCATTTCAGACAACCCACATATTCACAATATAACAAATTTAGCCTGCTTAACTCATAATCAGAACAAAATTTACAACACCTAATAGCAATTAAAGAGGTTCAGAAATATGATACCGTACGTAAGTATACAGTATACAGTATGTAAGTCTGAACTCCAGAAAGAAAAGTGACAAAGTGTTTTTCACTCAGTTTATGAGAAATTTGTAACTGAATTTTCTTCTTGTTCCTGAAAGGTCCAAAAACCAAATTAAAAATATAAACTTATTATTTAAATTTAATTGTTTTCTCTGAACATGAATACACATTTCTAAGATCTTGTATTCTCCAATAATCCTTTCTATTATAATAAATTTTATACCATTACACAATGAAAACCCTAGAACACAACTACATTGTGAAGGGTAATAATTTCACTCAAGAAGATATCCAGTAGTGTTTCAGTGAAATCATTCTTTATGTAAACAACTTGCATGAATTCATGGAGTGTAATAGAAGACCTGTAAAATATATTATGGAGCTGTATTTAAAGATGCCATTTCACATTGCATTTAATATCTTCTGACTGTGGGCTAGAGCCAAAAGATGCCACCACCTGCACAATACTATTCTTGCCATTGCAATAATCTAGAGCTAATGTGGGCAGAGTGAAAATTAATTAATTACTCTCAGTTTTCCATCCCTTACGCAAATCATCATCATGCACCTACAAGGCTACCAGAGTCTACACAAGGTAGGCAGTGAGCCTGAGCTGCAAAAGCAGGAAAAGCATGGGTAAGAGCCCACCACTACACGCATTAAATAAAACATGAAAGTGAGCCCTAAGAGCACAAACATTGTTCTGTCTGTGAATATGCATTGTTTTCTTCCTAATCTCATCTGCAGATGAAGGTCATTCAGTTCAAGGTAGATTTGATTTAGCTTTTAGAAAGCACTGAACTGCTGAATAAAGATATAGGAAAAATATGAGAGAAATAAAATTCAATCAGATATAAAAGCTGCCTGTTCAAAATATCAAAAATCTTCCCCTTATCAAATGTAATACCTTACCAACAACAACAACAAAAAAATCATGCTATTGAGGACTTAACAACAAAACAAGTATTAGTCAGTGTATCAGAAATTTTTCCCAATGACTGCATCTAATAATTGTATTTATGGAAAGAACCTTACCTGAAACACAGTATATTCAGAATCAAGCTCCTGAAAAGAAAGAAAATGGAAACTGAGGAATGGAAATGTCAAACAATAAAAACAACAACACAAGTGCATTTATACTTTGTGACAATCTCATTTTGCACAAACATTTTCTCTCTAACACATACATCCAAATTTCCATTTTATTACATTATCTCAACTTAAACCCATTATGAAGCTAATCAATGCTTTGCACAATGAAAGTAAATTTGCAGTAAGTGTATCTTTCTGATACCTTTGCTTTCTTGGATCATCCTAGTCAAATCTTACATTAACATTCAAGCATTATGAAGCTGAAAAATGATAGATTAAAAGAAAATTAACTTGGAAGATGTATGCACATCTCCTAAAAACTAACCAGATTATCACACCATGGTCTTTAGAATACTTACTTAATAAAATCCATTTTTGCAAACTTTTTTTAGCAGCTGCTGGTGATCACAATGATACCACTCAAGAAGACAAAAGACAATTTCAGCACTTTTTCATGGTACTGTTATGACAAAAATAATGTTTTCATTGCATTTAGACAGTAATATTTCAGGTGGAATAAATGTCAAATTAACAGCCTATTGCACTACTAAAAAACAAAAGAAAAGCACCAGATTAAGTTTACTGTAAGTGAAAAAGCTGGAACTTGCATCTACTTGAAAACTTCTGCTAAAATTGAGTAAATACTGACAGCAAAAAATGTAGATTTATCACCAATTACTGTGTAATTATCATGTTTACATAATATTTAAACTACCCCTCAGTGCTTTTGCTGCTCACTTCCAGGGACTGGTGATGAGTTTTTCCTAATGCATTACTTTAGCTTTAGACAAGGAAAGTGGGAGATAGATGTTACTTTCTCTAAATCATTAATCTTTTGTAGTGTCAGATAATTTCTGCTCCTAAAGGCAGTGAAAAATTTCTTGCATATCTGGCTTTGTGTAAATCTATCACAATTAAATCAACTATATCAGACTGAATATACAATCTTCAAGAAATTCAGTCTATAAAGGGACTTCTGAAGGTCTGCAGTCCAAAGCCCTCAAAGCAAGGTGAGCTATGTAGTTAGTTGAGATTGCTCAAAGTCTTGTCCAATTGGATCTTGAAAATTTGCAAGGATGGAGGCTGCACAATGCCACTGGGCAACCTGTTCCACTGCTGACTATTCTTATCGAGAAATGTTTTTCTTCATACCAAGCCAAAGCCTCCTTCACTTCCCTGCATCATTGCAAGAGGTCCCTGGCTCCATTTTCTTGATAACCTCCTTGTATATATTAGAAGGCTGCTATTAGATTATACCAATGTCTTCTCCCAGCTCAAGCACTGCCCTGCTGCTGGCTTGCTTTGCAGCCAAGACACAATGCTGCCTTTTGTTCCACCAGGAGAATGGCAATGTTGAGATCACTCCTCTGCAGTATGAGAGACATGGTCTACTTCTTTCAATTAGAACATTTTTACTCAGTAAACTCTATGACAGCAGGGACCTGGAACACCGGTGAAGGACATCTTCTTTCCGTAGTGTACTGGAATTTGTGGCCTTTAAAGGATTGTATTTGGAGCCTGAAAGTTGTTCACTGGTGTTAGAATGCATTACACATCTTACATATTGAGTATTCTATGGAACTAGATACTAATTCAGGGATTAATCTCAGTTGACTGTGGCGTACCTGAGCCTGACTAAGGCACTGAAACTGGCTTTGCATCTTAGTTGTACAATTAAATTAACTACTACAATTCTTTTATGCATAGCAGTTGTTTGCTGAAAAAAGAAACTATTCAGCTTTCTAAGCAATAAGGACATTGAGATATTTCAGCTTGCATTTTATTCATGCCATTGTGTCTGAGTATTACAGTACATATGAAGATTGTTTTAAGAACAGTAGGTGGTCTTCCATACCATATGTGCTATGGTAACTAATGAGGACAAGTTAGGAATATTATGTCAACACTAATACAAAAACACCTCAATGTTACAGATGTGTATCTTACTTTAGGCACTGTTCATTAGCTTAAAAAATAATTTAAAAATCAAACAAATTTGCTTATGTAGGAGCACTTATATTACTATAAAATTCAGAAATTACATCCCTCATGATTTTGGCAAAAAAGTAGATTTGATCAATAATACTAAAACCATTGCACTCTTATAATTGTAGGTGGGAGTATGCATTGTTCATACTTACTAATACATTGTTTCAGTTTTGACAAGAAGTAACTACATTTTAAATAACCCTCAGGCAGATAACAGGACCCTCAGACTAAACAAAAGTATGGAATAATAAAAATTACATTAAAATATAATATACTTTAACATGGGTGGATCCAGCAGTTGCCATACATGCAAGTAATCCACAGGAACTACATTTTAAATAAAGAATTCTTTTAGAGGATTAACAAATAGCATTGCCCTGTAAGCTTGTCTCTCAAAACAAAAGCCCAAATTTATTCTTCATTTACACATATAAAGCTCCCTTGAAAGTCAAAAGATTGTAAAAGCAATGAAGGAACCATTTAATCCAGATCCCTAAATCCACTGAGGGCACTTTAATATTAAAATGTAAAGTGAGTTTATTTGAATATCAAAAATACTTAGAATAATTAAGTTTTTTGATGCTTATAGCTTGGAAGAACGAATATATTACATACCTTATATTATAATAAGGCTTCACTCTACAGTTTGTTTCAGGTGAATATAATTTAATACAAGTAAAATATTAAGATTATTATATTCTGAAAATGTTCTTCAAATGATTAAGAGCAGAAACACAGTAAAAAAACCAAAACCTTTACCAAGGAACAATGACTTCACTCTAAGTGTCACTATTTTCAAGCATAAACTTACAGTCTCTTGCACCAGTAAGTGATTTCAGTTGAAGATGCTTTTTCAAATCAAGTTCAATGCCCATAAACATAACCGTGATAACTTTATTATGATCTTACAAAAACAGGTATGCAAATTATAGCAGCTGAAAGTTCAACATGGGAGAAGAAAAGATCAATGAACAACAGCAAATCCTCACAGAAGACCATTAATCAAGTTAAAGGAAGAACATCCACTATATGTCTATTAATTATATTAGGCAATTTTTTTCTGTTGTTAAACTAGAGCAGGCCTCATACATGGCTTCTGTTTATTGCCTTGAATCTGACATATGGAACACAAAGAGTAATCAGATTAGGTGATTAATCAGGATGATCAACAGAGACAGTCCTGGATTGTATTTCCTCTAGGTCAAGCTATTACTATAAACAGAGAAGAAAAGGCCTGTTTGCTTACAAGAGGAAATAATTAAACTGAACACCAGTATCTTACGTGTTTCTATGCCCAAATGCTAGTCACACAAAATACAGTTTTGTTTATCCTGAAATACAAATGTCACCATAGAAGTGAATTCCACCATACCATTTATATTCCTAATTCTTAAATGACGAAATACACAAGATACTTTAGAGAAAAAAAATTCAATCTTCCACAAGATGCTATTCAGTAGCAGCTAATTATTCTTCTATCACAATATTATTTATTAAGAACTCTTCAGGAAAACCTCATTGATTTTAAAACATTTCAGTTTTGTTGTTGTTGTGCTCTTTAAGAATTCAAGATTTATAATGGCACAGTATTTGATACTGCTATGTAAGAATATTTCTGATTCATACCCAGTTAGCTAAAAGGTCAACAAAGTACTTTAAAAACCTCCTAGAGCTTACTGCATCTGGTGACAGGGTTCAAAGAGAGTTCCACACCAATTAAGATAGGTTCTAAATGTATGTACATGTGACTATTGACTGGATCATCACTAAACTTATTTTTATGATCTTTGTATCATCTTTTGCCATGTTCTTACAGGAGAACTTCTTATTATACTTGTGATACAAACATATCCTGAATACTAAGCTGTATGTACAGGGAGTGGTAAATCAAGACATAGGTCAAGATACACTGGTCAAGAAAATTTCTTGCTACATTTTTAAGTGTGGTGGCAAAAATGCACCTACATCTAAGGCTATTGTAAAAACCTGGTTTCAGCAGCCCATAGCTCTAGGACAGTGCTGCAGATGCAATGGAGCAGGAGTGGTGCTATGATTTAGCAGACAAGATGGGAAAAAAGTGCAGGCTTTCATGTAGGAAAGGCCATCTCTTTAGGCATGAAAACGCTCTCCAGCTAGGCATTGTTAGCCTCTTCCTTTACTTATCTGCTGTTACATGACTTAGAAAGGAGAAGACCAGTTACCTGAGCATGAAAATGTTCTGACCTGTAAGAGTCACAGTTTAACTAAATCTGGGCACATCTTTAAAGGACACCAGCTCCTGTAGCTTAAATTATATCCTAAGGCATGCTGTTCAAAGAAGTGAGTCCCTGAACAGTGACAGAGGCTACTGTTCCTACAAGATCCCTCCTTCCCTGGTTGCAGAGGTTGGGAAGCACATGCTTAGCAGAATATGGGACAAGAGGATAAGAACAGATGGCACAGTGATTACAGCCATTGAGTATTGCCTCGTGCTGCACAGCAGCTCACTTAATCCAAACTTTCTGCAAGTGTTGGCATTTGTCTGTCTGCTTTCCTGGTGCCCAACATGACATATCTCAGGTTTGATTTGCAGAAGTGCTACCATTAACAATCTGACCATTAAATCTGCTAGAATTGCTATGTGTCTTTCAAGCATTATAAACCACACTCACTGTGTTAGCTACCAAAAATGATACATACTAAATTTTAGATAATTTGCCAGCTTATGTTAAAACACTACTAATGTAATTCACACAGATGGAAAACAGCATCATTTTCTGGTAGGTGGCTTAAGATGACAGAATTAAAAGTTCAATCAAAATATTTATTAACATGCCATTTCAAAAGTAACAGAGATACCAGAAATCAAAGTCAAACTGCCTGAGAACGATCCTCGATTCCCAATTAATGTGGAAATAAAATAATCATAGATCACTTTTCCAATATTCACAACTACAGTAAATTAGCTGATACACTACTAGTGGAATAAATTCAGAATAATGTAAAATAGGATTAGAAATCTCCTAGGCAAGCCAGGAGAGTTAAGTAATGTATGTCACTTATTTGAGTTCTAATTAGTGTTCAGCCTTGGATCTTACTACCTTTCAAAAGTTTTAGAAAAATAATGATTTTATTAAATGCAAGGTATATACGCTACCATCCATAAACGTGATTTGATTTTTCATTCTGCTATGTTAAGTAAGTTCAAAATGGTTTTTAAGTTTTCAATTACATATAAAACATATTCTTGAGGCATGTTACTACTTCCTTTACTCACACCAGAAGTTTAGCAGGGTAAAAAGGACAGATTGGTACCTGAAAGTAGCAAGTGTTAGAAAGTAATGAGCTGAGAGTGCAACAACATGGGTAAGGAAAACAACCTTACAAATTAGAAGATAATAATAAATATAATATAAATAATAATAAAATAATAAATAAATACAGGCTTATTTGGACAGATAACCAGAAAATACTAGGATTTAAAGTTGAATAAAATAAAAAGGGTAAAATCTAAATATCATGAACACAGTTGACTGACAAAGAGAAATGCTGTTCCATGTTCCATGTTGTTTGCCATGAATGTTAAAGTTATATTCTAATTAGAAAATCGAAAAATGCTTTATTGAAGAGATTTTAGGTGTAACATTTTGTATGTTGAACTGGTTTGAGTTTGGTTCAAGTTGCACTCTTGAAAGTTATTTAACCAATATTCTGGTTTCTGCAATCTACTGTACCACAATGAACAGGTAGTGTAAATAATGCTACATCTTCTGTCAGGAGCTGTACTTTTTGTCTGGACTAACAGAATGATGGAAAAGAGCTGTGTAGCCATTCCATTACACACCATGAATGCAGGATACTCCATGATCCTTCTGAAACAACATGCTGAATTGCCATTTATTTATCATCTCTCCACTTATTTTATTTTTTTTTAAATCTCTAAATTGTTATTCCTTACATGAAATACTTCTATAGACTAAAATCCACTTGGTGTCTGCAAACTTTACTTGAACACTGCTGCATGAAATCTTTTCAGACAAAAGACTGAAACATCCTGCCATACATTTATAAACATTATAAAGACTGATATTTTCTAATGTCAAATAGATATACTTTCAAATTTAGAAGTCATTCATCCCTGCTTAAAATGAGCTCTTAATAAGGATTCCTCAGATTATATGAGGCAAGAACCAAACCAATCTTATTTCAAGTTTGCTTCTCTTCCATCTGAACTTTCCTATAGGTTTGAAATGTGCTGCTGCTAAAGAGTACCTTTTTCACACAAAACTGTGAATAGGGACACAGTTCTGAAATGAACATACTGAATTATAAAGTCTGGTCATTTGCATGCAACTGTGGCCTGAAAGCTTTTTCAAAACAGTGATGAAATTTATCTTAAAATTCAGAGATTTCACGTAAGACTTCTAAGAGCTTATGATCTGATCTAGTATAGACAATGTTCACAACACCACCCTCTACCACTTCTCAAAGGAAATTATCTTAAATGCTTTCCATCTTTCATTCTTATAAAAGATGAAGCTTATAGACTGCTGTGAACATTTCAAATATTAAATTAGGTAATCAACTGTTTGTCTCAATACAGAATTTGGAAAATCTCTCAAATTGCTGGTATTTAAGGTCCTTGTTCTCTAAGGAGAATGTGTCCTTGTCTAAGAAAACAATTTAATTTATGTACTTAAATGCTTCACCATGTGTATGATCTATATTTGGGAGAAGGAAAACCGATTAGGATCTCCATCAGAGAATCACAGAATGTGAAGGATTTGAAATGGACCTCAAAGATCATCTAGTTCCAGCCTGCCCTTGCCATTGACAGGGACACCTCCCACCAGACCAGGCTGCTCAAGGCCTTACCCAACTACATCCTCTCATTGCTGTTTTGTTAATTTCCTCTTAAGCATTTTTTCTCAGCCCCATACATCTTCTATTCCTTACCAGGGCTACTGGAAACAGCCCAGCAGAAGTTTGGAGTTGATAGATGTAACAATACCATTTTATAGTTCAGCTTAAGAACAGAGTAGAAATGAAGTTGTCTTTACATTCCCATATTGAGATCACAGATTGAAAAAGGTTTTACTCACTAAAAACTTTCTAAATTAAGAGCAACAGAAGCGTTATGATCTTTACAACTTTTATTTACTGTTATCTGTGCAATTTCAAGAGTTTCTTTCACAAATCAAGTGTTGTTCTTCCATATGCGAAGATCACATATATAAAGACCCAATAATGTAAATGCATATAAATAATACAGCACTAGAATGGAACTGAGTCCCATTTAATGTTCAGGAATAATGTTCTTGGAATACTTTCTCCACTAAAAATTTTTCTGCTGATGGGTCCTTGTTGGTGCCTTACAGTATAAAACATAAAAAAGAATCTTTTAAATATCTATCCTAAACCAGTTCAAATAATTTCTGTGCTATATATTTACACTATTGTGTGACCACGCTTTCTTTAAAGACTTGTCCTTTGTGATAAAAAGAACTGCATTCAAGATTCTTAAAACATCTGTCTATAGGATGCTTTGAAAGACTTACAAATTTACTGTAAAGTGTTTAAGATGAAGTCTGTTCAATTACTGTTTTTAAAAAATGGCATAAAAATGTTTGCATGCATGTAAACATTAATCCAGAAACAACTTTCCCAAATCCTTTCATCTTACAGAAGAGTGAGAAAATATGTAGGTATTGAAAAACGCGTCCTACGTTTCCAGAGACTCTGCAGCTGGAAAAAGAGCAAAGATAGAGATATGCAAATGTCTCCTGTCCCAAGGTAGGGCTCGTAGGTAAGCTGAGCCAAAATGCCTGTCTCAACCTTACGTGATTCGGTCCTTGCAGCAGCTATGGTTTCTAAACATCAGTATAAAATCAACAGGAACATCCCTAGCAGACCTGATTTTTAATCTCAGCTTTACTCTCTTTAACTCCGCAAAACCCTGAGTGCGTTAAAGTTCTCGCTGCGAAGAGCCCGACCCGCACTGCTGTCACGGCAGCGCTCCGGCAGTACCGGCAGCAGTACCGGCAGCAGTACCCCCAGCAGTACCGGCAGCAGTACCCCCAGCAGTACCCCAAGCAGTACCCCCAGCAGCACCCCCAGCAGTACCCCCAGCAGTACCCCAAGCAGTCCCCCCAGCAGTACCCCAAGCAGTACCCCCAGCAGTACCCCAAGCAGTACCCGCAGCACCGCTCCCCGCTCCCAACTCTGGGGCCGGGCGGGGGAGGCTCCCGCGGGGCGTGTCTGGGGCGGAGCGCAGCGCCTGCTCGCCGCCTCCGGGCCGGGGGGAGAGAGGGGAGCGCGGAGAGGTGGAACAGCGCGGCCTCCAGCTCTGGGAGCTCGGCTGCGGGATCCCAGCACTCGCTCCTCGCTCACAGGGATCGCACCCGGCCCCTCCGGCGGCTGCAGCAGGCACAGAGGGGTGCCGTGGTGCTGAGGCAGCCGGAACGCGGCCGCTGCCGGCCCTCACCGCCGCCTCCCGGCCCGGCCCCCGCTACCTGCTCGCCGGGCGGCCTCTCCAGCAGCTGCGAGCAGACATCGGCGCACTCCCGGAACTTCCTCCGCCTGAAGTAGCTCCAGGCCTGGAACAGCGGCTCCAGGCCCATCTCGCCGGCGGGAGCACCGAGGAGGTCCGGCCAGACCCCGGCTCCTCCCGCCGCGTTGCCGCCAAGCGGGGCCGCGCTGGTGCTGCCGCGGAGCCGCCGGGCCCCGCCTCGGCCGGCTGGGGCGGAGCGCCGGGACCGTGGGGGAGGCGGCTCCGGCGGCCTCCGGGGCCCTGCCGGTCCCGGGCAGCTGCCCTGCGACACCGGGCGCGGAGCTGCGGCCCCGCTCTCGGCGGAGCCCCTCTCTGCCAGTGCCTCCCGTGGCCATATCACATACCAATGTGACCAGACTGAAAGCAGAGTTTGATGTGTAATACTGGGACCAATAGACTTCCAATAACCCCACTGTTCTTAGCTGTTGTCATTTTCTGTCCTATTATCTAAAGGAGTTAGAGTAAATGCCTTAACAAGAATAACACAGTCCATTAATCCATGTTTGGTAAAATGTCCTTAAGAGCCATGGAGCCCTGGTTGAGAAAAATACAGATTGCTGTGAACAACACTTTTCAGTCTTGCAGACTCTATCGGTTCCTTTAGTTCATTTGTTTTTTGCGGGGAAATTATCAGACCGAGATATTTAGAGATTTAAGAGCTGGACTACGATTGCTCCTAGTTTATATGTACTATAAAATGGTGATTGCAACCATCAACCAAAGTAAAAGAAAAAATGCCTAGGGATGCGTGGAGCAGTAACTGTATTTGTGGTGTGAAAATCTTTGAGGGATGAACACCAACAAGATTACGAAAATCACATTGTAATCATTTAAAGAGATCATTCTGGTTTTATTGCTTTTGTCTCACTTAAACTGCCAATTTGTCCAAGATGCATGAAATTAATACCCAGGCTAGCAAGATCAATGTCAGGTGTAAAGATGGAGAAGCAGAAGTGGCAGTCCCAGGATTATCACTTATTCAAATATGGGAGTAAATGGCTTGAACTGAAGTAGCAATTATAAACAGCTTTGCTTTGGTTGTCCTGTGAACAGTGCACAGGTCTATTGGGTTTTCATGGCAAGGCTTTGGGTGAGAGCTCATATGAGTGGCTTCTGTGACAAGCTGCTGGAAGCTTCCCCTATGTCCAATAGAGCTGCTGGCCAAGGCCAATGGTGGTAGCACCTCTGGGATAACAATTTAAAAAGGGTAGAAAAAACCTGCACAACTGCAGCTCAAGACAGGACTATGTGAAACAACTATGAAGGTCCGTAAAGAAGGAGAAGCAGTACTCCAGGCACCAGAGCAGACATCCTGCAGCCTGTGGTGAAGACCATCCATGGTGAGACAGCTGTGCCTCTGCAGCCCATGAAGGATGGTGGGGGAGCAGAGGAGGCTTGAAGGAAGCAGGTGGCTGCTCAAAGGGAGCTGTGACTCCATGGAAAGGTCACAGTCTGAAGTCAGATGGGTAGATACTGCAGTATAGCTTCTCAGCAAAAGGATTTTTGTTTGCTATACTGCTGGGAAAGGTATTCATTGCACCTAGTGATCAAGCTGAACTACTGTTGTCCTATGGTAGCGATTATATCAAGATGCATCTTCAGCTTTTTCACAATGAGATTTTGCAGTGTTGCAAATGATAGGAAAATCAATTTTCCTTCTTTCCAACCACCCCCTAGAAGGGGTTTTTGTTCTCTGTTTGGTTGTAGATAAGGAGGTTTTTTTCAGTTTCTACGTGATATATGAAGCCGGAAAATTTTTCTCTGGTATTGGCACACAGGTCATCCTATGCATATCATCTCTGAAGTCTTTTCCACTGATAATATTGCCTTTCACTTCCTGTCTGGAGGACAATTCTGAGCTTTCTAATATGGGGAGTCTCATTTATATTGATTATCAAAATCCCCAAATTTGAACTTTTAACCAATATTTCCTCCAAATATTCATCTCTGTGGGTAGCCACATTCCACTTCTCTAACTGGCTAAAGTCCTGGAATACAGCACAGAGAATCCCTGTGGCTGTCTTTGTGTGCTTTGTAGAGCCTTGTATGTCAGTCCCCCTCCAGTGTAACTGCACAGAAGCTAAACAGTCAGGAATTATATTCAGGTCCTTCTGGAACAGGCTGCTCCAGTGGGCCCCCCATGGGGTCACAAGTACTATCATGAACCTGCTCCAGCATGGGCTCCTCTCTCCATGAGGCCACAGGTCCTGCAAGGAGCCTGCTCCAGCACAGGTTTGCCATGTGGCTGGAAGTGTTATCTATTGCAAGATAGCTTTTCAGTGGCTTATGGGAAATCAGTGGTTGTTTTTAGTACCATTAGTAGTGCTTAAATCTCAATGTTCAGGAATTACCTTTGGCATACCTGTGTGTAGAGTGCGAAAAAAGGATTATTTTGAATATGCTTTGTTTCTTTCCCAGAGCTCAGGGCTAAGACACTATTGTAGTTAGAGCTATCCACTTCTTTCACCCACCCTCTCGAAGTGAGAAAAATTAACTTCGTGCAAAGTTCAACAAAATTAATATGGGGAATTATACCTGAGATGTACCTGATTTGTAGGAGAAGAACAAATTTTAATTTTTCTGTTTGACGTTGACAGGAAAATAAAAATCAGAATTTAGTAATAGCAGCATCCTGGGAGAGATTGTCTAGGTGGACAAAACATTTTCCCATATGAAATGTTACAAGTAGTGTCTGATTGTGTGATATTATGAAAGGTGGAATTTCTCTGGCTTTAGTGCAATATAGGCTTGTCTGCATTTTTTTACCAAATTTTCTGTAGTCTAGTGGTTAGTCCTTTCCACTACCTTAGATAAAAATGCTTAATTGATCATAATAGTCAAATGTTCTCCGACTATAATGATTTCCTCCACGTGTATTGAGTCAGTGCTATATTGGGACAATGACAGGTATGTGACATAACTACAGAAATCACCAGGGTTTATTAAAGAAAAATCATGTGCTTGTCTTGTATAACTATGCACATTCATTGTATTAGAGGTGACCTGACCTTAGCTGAGATGTTTTGAGTGACTATTCTCATCCTCTGCTAATGGACAGGAAATTTAGTGGTGCTGCTTTATTTACAGCTTGAGTATTGTGATGATATCACTGTGTCATAGGTAATTTGAACCTTAGCTTCATTTATTTGATCCAAGAACAAAAAATTCAGGAATCAGAAGTAAGGGTCAGTTCCTCTTCTGTCTATTATTTATTCTTAATTTGAAAACTAGTTGTCCCTGAGATAGGCTGCAATAAAAAACTCTCATTATAGTTATTTATGGATGTAAATATCAGGGAGCTCTACTGAACTGAATGAATTATTTATTTTTATTCAGAAAACACATGGGTTTGTATAATTGCTTTTTAAAAATGTAGATTTTGTGACAACTGCGTACTGGATTTTAGTCATGTTTCAATTAACTGTTCAATACTACGTCATGATTAAATGTTGCTTAGAGATTTAAATCTGCTTCACATTTTCACCTTTTATTTTAATAGTTTTTTCCATTTTGCTGAGGACACTTTAAACTGATACTGAATACTGGCTCTGAATGGATAGATGTCTTTAATGTTTTTCATCTTTATACACTCCTCCAGAATAAATGATTGAAATGCTGAAAATGCTTTGCATTTTCCAGTTGTTTTTATAACTTTTCTTTGCCAGTCTCTTAATATTTAAACTCTGAGTTTAAATGTATCTAATGCATCATGAGATACATGAATTAGCTTCTTACAAAGTATGTGCAGAAGAGAGTAGGATAGGACCCATCGACACTTAATATACCTTTCATTTAAAAAACATAGATGCTATAGGTTGACTGTCTCCCATGACTGTAAGTCTCCCATGGGAGTCCTTTGTGCACCAATCAATCATACTTATTTCTTGAATTAGGAGTGCTGATACTCAGCCTAATGAATGTGCATTCATAATACTCTCCTCATGAATGTGCATTCTTACAATAAAACCAGAAATAGAACCTAAAAATAGATCCTAAAATTCTGTTGATGTCTTAAAATTTCTTAGGCAGCTCTGAGGAGAAATATCCTGTATCCCTTAGTAGCTAACTCATTTGGATGCAGGCTACTGCTTCTGTCAGTTACTCATCTCTCTTGAGATATAAGATTACATAAGAAAGGTGTAATTTGCAGCTCAATACAATCAACAAGGACTTGAAAACAAATATTGGAGTTGTGATGCATGTACCTGCAGATTGTCTCAACTGGAAATGTGTTGCTCACCTTTGAGCAAGAGTTGGCATCATGAAAGTTGACATGCAAGAAGGGTTCATTCTGATGAGTTGGATACCTTTGGTATCAGGAGAATGGAGAACAACACAGCATAGAGCAGGCTTTGTTTTGTGTTCTTTGAAGGAACCCAGATGGGATCACAGATCAGGCCATGCCAGGGAAAGGCACACAGATGTGGCGGAAGGGCACAAAGAGGAAATTCCCTCTTTATGTGCTATTTTCAGCAAGGACTCTGACATCTGAAGCTGAGTTCACATATTTGCTTGCAGAACCCATTTCTTCCTGAGTGGAGAAAATTTAGAGATGTCATGCAAATGAAATTACATTAAGAGTAGAGTTTTGTTCTGAGGCATTGATTCAGCATCTGGGAAAGTAATTTGTAGTAACAGCTTCAGGTTTTATTCTGTGTCCAGCCAAGAAACAACATGCATCAATAGCAATTATTGCAACATAGATAAGAATTCTGCTATTTCTTGCTTACTATAAATGATATCCTAATCATGGTTACCATGGTCTAGCTGAAAAGGGACCATCCAGCAGTTGATAACAGAAATAAGGTGGCAATAATGTTCAGGTCCTAAACATCAATCTTCCTTCGTAGGACTTTATGTCTGCCCTCTGTTATTTATGCATTGACTGAACCCACTCTTTGTAATCATGCCCACACCTCCTTCAGTGTACAGGATGAATGGGATGCTTTTCAAGTGAGATTATTACCTTACTTTTTATCTGTAGTGCTTCATATGAGGCACTATTTCTTGTTTGATGCAGATGCTCTGTATGCTGTGCTGAATATAGATTGGTGTTCATAACACTGGAAGAAATCAATGCAGCTATAAAAAACCAAACTGTGGCCTATGAAAAAGGCTGGCATGTTATTTCCATTTAAAGATAGGTTGTAAAAAATTGCAAAAGATCCATTGATGACTGGATGTTGAACTTAAAAATACTTGGACTTCACTATTTTTCTTCCTTTTCAAGTTTAGAGCAGCTAGACTAACACACTAATTTGCAGTGGATCCTAAATATCAAAGTAGGAAACCTGGTAATAGTACTAAGTTAGCAGTCATGCCTGGAAATCTTGATATAAATGGTTTTGGTCATACGTATCTGTATATATAAATGCAGTGGAGAGAGAATACAGATCTCCTGGTACTAAGCCTACTGTATGAATTACAAAACCATTCCAGCATCATCATTTTTTATATATCGGTTAGCTCCAAGGAAAAAAAAAAAAATATGTGGGTGCCCTACAAATCTACTTTCTTCATTTTAGGAGTCTTTTTATTATTAGTTTATCATTTTTAGAGCAAAGATGTGGAGAAAAGATCTATTTTGAGGATGAGTAGAGTTTTATAAAGGAGTGGCTGTTTTATAAAGCCTTTCTTAAGTCTATATAAAGGCTTGTGCACAGTGGGTTACACTAGAAAATTATATTATGTAGTAGTTTATGGCCCCTATTTTCTTTCACAATTGGAAGCACTTGAAAAGAGCTATTTGCTGTCCTAAAAGTAGGCTTACTTTACTTCAGTTGGCAGACTGATTGAAGTGCTTTGTGACACTATTCCAGTCCTTAACCGATCTGTTTCAGTGCTTAGTTAAATCTGGCAGTATGAACTCACACAATGCAAATTAATTAATTCAAGGTCTGCATTCCACTGCTTAATAGTATTATGTTACTTTTTAAGTTTCTTGGCATTATGGGAGTTAATACTATTACTTTCTTTAATGTTTAAATATTTTATTTCCTTCAGTTCTTCTGAAAATTTGTATCATTGCTAGTAAATTAGATCGTATTTGATAAACCTGCAGTATTGTATGTTGATGCTATGTAGTGACGTATGGTTAAGATGTTTCATGACTCCTTTTGACAGCTAAGCTTTTGGAGACCTTTTGTGAAGTCAGTACTGTGCACTGTATTTTGAAAACTTTGTCAACTACTGTGTAAAAGGAGGTCAGCTTGACCTCACAATTTTCATCTAATGATTATTGTCAGCCAGCTAAAATTTTGATTCATTCCCAAAACAATATTAACAACATGTTTTGGGGCTGATCATCCTACACTATCCTAGTTGTAAAGGAAGGATTTAAAACGTGTATAAAAGTTATGACTCTGTGCAAAGGTGTTTTTTCACATTGGTTTTGATCATATCGTAAAATGGAGCCTGAGATAGCTGTCGCATAAGTAGAATTTAAAATAAATTACATTCTATATTTAGTCATTAGTCAACAGTTGAAATTGATTTTAAAAGTTCAGAATCAGATTTTTATTATAAGTCTATTGACAGAAAATGCCTTGGGATTTAACTACCATCCCTTTATGTGCTGCATTTAAACCTGTTGAGGTTGTCATATGTCAAGTACTGGTCTTGATACAAGTTCTTCAAATCACTTAGATGAATAATTTCAGTACACATAATTTTACCTAAAATGCACACTAAAGAAAGCTGTTTAGATCCAAGTTATGTGTATGTTGGTTAGACCCATTGTGTGTAAACGCAGTGTCATTGCTGAAAGAAACTGAGTGCTCTACTGAGGGGCATCAGGATGCATCCTGGTGTTGGCAGTCAGAAACACAGGAATTTTTTCATTATCTATAGACTAAAAATAATTATTTTAGTGGACTGTTCCCTTGTGCTAACACAGATTTTAGGGCCAAAGCTCATGATAAACATTTTAAGAAATAATATAAATGTTAGCACCTAACTTCTGAGACTAATATTAAACACTGTTTTACTACAACAACTTAAGATGGAACTAAATGTAGAAGTTCATTTGCATTTATTTGAAGAAAAATATATGCTGTGATGGAAGTTCTTAGACTGAGATTTTTGCCGTTGAAATCAGAAACCCTTCTTTCACTTTGAAAAGAGAGGATTTGAATTCTGGATTGCTCTAAAACAAGATCTTATGGTGAAAACATGATAGCTAAGGAAGGCACCATGCAGCTCTCAGTATTTGTGTTCCCTCTGCAGTTTCAGCTGATGTTGTTTACTGATGTACTTGCATCACTTCCAAATGTCCAGAAATTATTGCTTTCTGTACTAATTATGGATTAATTTAATTTCAATAATATTTTTATCTAATTCATCCCTTTGCCAGACCTAAGCTGGGAAACCAATACCTAAAGACATTTCTAAATCGAACTGTGAATACACGTGTTGTGGCCTTGGTTGCTGTCTGTATTGTGACACGTTCCTTGTCTTTTTGATAGGGTGCCTGTTTCTTCCAGTGCCTAGCATGAATGTTTACCAAATTAATACAATTCCTTTAGTTATCAAGGTGTAATTTAACTTGCAGAAATAGAAGAAATAATTTCTGTAATATTTAATTTTGTACACATATAATTATTATATTTTAGTGTCAACCATTATATAGAGTTCATCAATCAGTACCAAAAGAAAACATGGAGTCATACTTACCAAGTTTATAATAGAACTTGCTTTTTAAATGGTTACAGAATTGGATGATGCTTCGACATAGCACATGATTTTAAAAAGCAGTTGCATTTTCCTCTCCAAAGCATGTCAGCTATACCATTTTGAAATTGTCAGAATTTTTGGAAGTACAGGATAATGTACTCATGACTTACTGCTCTTTAGCTCATCATTTTCCAACACCTTTTTATAAAGAATCCTCCTTACGTGACCTTACCCTGTACATGCTCCCATTCTGTATTTCCCAGACTCTTCTGTGTTGACACAAGATATTAAGAAATTAGTAACTTTCCCTGTGCCATTTCTTATCCTTAATTAATTATTTTGCTTTTTGATGATGCAGTAGACCCACTTATTATGTCAAGCCTTCTTGTTTCTAATGTTACTCTTTAAAAAGATCTCAGTTGTTAATTTAATAAAATACCTTAATTCCTTAAAAATTTTTAATAATTAACATGTAGTATGTTGCTGACGTGGTATAAAATGTCTCATTAAACTTTCATTTTCTAAAGCAGAATTAAGTCATCTAGTGTTTGAGTTTGTGATGCTGTCTTTTTTCCTTGGCTTATTTTTATCCAATAGTAAACAGGCTTTTGTGATCCTACATGCTTGCCTCAGTGCTGTTAAATGGTAGCATGTAATTCTTATTACTCTCTCCTAAGTAGGTTTCTTAGTTTTGCAAAATATTATTTTCAGACATTGTGTTCCCATAATAGACTGAGACCTTTTAATCCCCAAGAATGTTGAAATTAATGTTGTCACTGTTGTTCGTCTCTTTCATATTATATAATTACTACTTGAACCAGCTACTCTGTATTACTTAGGATTTAACAGAGAATAATCTTCATTTTATGTGCTCTGGAATTAGCTGTTCCAAGAGCATTTGTTTAAGAAATCACTTCTCTAAGACTTGTTACATTTAGCAGAACATGAGATACATTGTAAATATATTTACAATATGCTAAGAAGTATGTTTTCTTATAAGTATGCACTGTGAAACATAAAAATTCCACTTATGTGATTTCATTTAGGGTGGTGATGTACCTGTGTCACTGTATACTAATGAAACATAATTTGCAGTGATGTATATATAGGAATATATAGAATATAATAGGAGAGATATAAACCCCAGCACAGGCAGCTAAGACAAAAGAGCCGAACTCTTGTGAAATACCTTACTGGAAAAACACAGAATGTCTTATTTGTCTAAAAGGTCATTTGTTGCCCACTACAGCCATAGTGGCAATAAGGAATACCTGACCCTGCCGTTGGCTCGGTCGTCAGACCATGGTGTTGATAACACCAGGATTGTGGGTTTAAACCCTGTATGGGCCATCCATATAAGAGCTGGACCCGATGATCCTTGTGGGTCCCCTCCAACGCAGAATATTCCGCGAAATGTGTGAAATCTCCTTTCCCAGCGAGCACCGCCAGGCCCCGTGTGTTGTGCCTGCCGCGATCAGCACCTTGGACAGCGCCGTGCCCGTCCCGCCGGGCTCGGCCGCGCGTCCCGGGCTGCGGCGAGCACCGGCGGGTGCTCTCTGCTCCAGAACCGCTCGGAAAGGTCTGGCCGTGCTCACTTTCTGCGTCTACCGAGAAGGGAAACGACGGGAACTAGTGTCTGAGTTCTGGGGTAAATGTGCAATGTATACAAGAACGCCACACTGATGGAGGGATACTGTGGGGCCTCGTGGCTCCCAAAGCGTTGACTGCCCGCTACGAGTGGGTGATATGGGTGGAGACATCCAGAGGCCGAAGGAATGATGTGTGTCCGAGTGGGAACGCTAGACAGAGCAAGGAGAGAGGAAGAGGTTGTTACACTACGCTGCTTCCTATTCCTGTCAAAAATAGATGCCAAGTGTGTAAAATTCCACTTGCACCTCTTGTGCATCAGCATAAGGCTAGTAAACTACAACAATGAATAGTTTTCTTCTTGTAATTTTCTCTCAGGCATTGCCCCATTTTAGAGATAGTAGTAAATTCCTGAAAAATCTAAAGAAAATGCTGGCTGTTTGTGTAGTGCGTGTGATGTGCAGCTGTTCCCATCCGCACACTGCATGCATGTAGTTTTTCTGAGAACTGTTGTGGGTTCTTCTGTTCATTACACAAATTATGATCTGCAATTTCCAGTTACAGACAGTGCTGTTACATATTAAATTTTCTTCGCGATTGCTGTTTTTTTTATTCTTTTCAGTTTTAGTTTTAGAACAAGTGACTGAAAACAGCCTATTCACTTTCACCTACCAAGTACTCTCTTGTTCTAATTTCTGAGTTACAAGAAAGACAACAAGATTAACAAATTTAGTTCCACTGAAGTTAATACTGCGCATTAGTATTGATCTCAGGAGATCCAGAATTTCACCTTAAGTAATAATCTAAGAAAAATTTTTATTTATAGAAAGCAGAAGAATGTAAAGACACCATAATTATGGTTTTCATATATTCGTATTTAAATATACATTATATGGGCAGTAAATTAAAAAATTAATATATTCTTAATTTATATCATAAAAATACTCCCACTTTCAAATGAGCTTTTGCAACATCAGAAGTAAAATATATCAGATGCCTATGTCTGCTGATAATCAATCCAATTTCCAGAATGAGATTCGGCATCATTATAGACTTTTTCTCTAGCCACCTTTCCCATGGGATAGCAAAACAGAACAGCCATGCAGAGTTAACATCTAATTAGAAAGAATAATACATTTTGGTGTTCTAAGACAAGCTAGTTGGGAATTGTCCAGTCCATTTCCCTGGCTAGTTAGCCCTCCTGAGACTTCCTGAGAAGCTATGGCTCTCCAAGTTCCAAGGTGCTCCGGGTGTTTAGGAAGCAAATAGAAGGAGAAAAAACTGCTTATGATTTTCCGAGAGTAAGATTTGCTTTATCTTTTGGTTAGTATATGTTTTTGTCCTGATTAGGGATTAAAGTCCTTTTTTTTTTTTTTTTTAATTCAAAAAGTCGCATGATTCATGGAAGGGTAAGTTTCCTCGTAAGTTTCAGGCTACATTAATTTCTCTGCAGATTTCTGTTCCATGCTGTGTTGCCTTCATTAAATGTGTGGAACTAAAAGCTGCATCTGAGCAAGGCATCACAAACACTATCATTGTAAGAACTTGAGAAAAATATTGTCTCTCGATGTTTTACACTGTGAAAATATGTCAATATAAAGTTAATTGACTGGAATGCTTAAATGCATGCATTTTTACAAAATAATTATTTTTCTAAAACAATGAAAGGACTAATAAAATATTAAGTTTTAAGAGAAAAAACTCCCTCTACTTAAAATGAAGATAAAGTAGCACAGAAAAATGTCTGCAGTACGAACTAACTAGTTAAGAGTAAATGTTTTGTGGGAGAATAGTCAATATGAGTAATAATACAGTAAAAGAGCAAAAGAAGATTAAGAAATGGAGATTTAAAAATAAATACTAATAAAATAAATGCATTTGGAAAGCCGAACCTGTGCTGAAAGTAATAGGGAAAAGATTGGGTTTATTTTAAATCGTCAAACCAGACAGTTATCCAGGAGTTTTTAGAACAGGTATTCAGCTCTATAGCACAAAGCTGTTCGCACGATCATGTACTGTACATTTACATAGCCAGCGAGGTACTCTATAGAGTGACAAAGCCGGGGGAGCACGTTTTCCTGACCTAAACTCTGGACGTGGCGAGGGAGTTCCCCGACACTGCTGCCTCATGCAGCACGGAGAATCGCTTCCACGTCTGTGAAGTCGGAAAGGAGTGACTTAGCCATGTAAAACGCTTTGAGAACTGAGGCTGAAAAGTTGTGTATGGGGAAATTGGGGCTTGAAGGGGGAAGTATCTTTTGTGTGGTGCATGACTCAGAAGGTGGGATGAAAGGATTAACTATTCGTCATTAGAAATTACAGCTGACATTTTCTTCTCGGATGGCAGGGAGCTGGCGTGCCGCCGGTCCCCAGTGAGAGCGGGGGGCGGCTTCCACGCGCGGCTGCCAAGGGGCTGGGACTCTTCCAGCCCCAGTGGCTGCCGAGAGCCGGCGGCGGTGCGTCGGGGGAAAGGCGAAGGACGGAGATGTGCCCCGAAGGGGCAGTAAAAACAAACCCCCCCTAAGCCTGGGAAAATGGGAGAAGACACAACCTCGCTTGAGGAGGGAAAAAAGAAAAAAAAAAAAGAAAAGGTAATTATAAAGAAGCCCCGCGACACGCCACAGCGCGCGGTGGTTAAGCGCGTTTCTGCTCGCCCGCCGGCTCGCCGCCACCACTCGGTGGTCGGTGCCCGCTCGGTGCCCGCTCGGTGCCAGCGCCCCCCGCAGCCCGCCGGGCCCGCCCGGCCGCTGACGGCACCGCCCTCGGCGCAGGCGCNGGCTCGAGTGGGTCTACGGCTACCGGGGTCATCAGTGCCGCAACAACCTCTACTACACGGCGGCCAAGGAGATCGTCTACTTCGTGGCGGGGGTCGGCGTGGTCTACAGCCCCCGGGAGCACCGGCAGAAATTCTACCTGGGGCACCAGGACGACATCATCAGGTACCGCTGGCGCCGCGCGGCCCCGGGCCGCATCCCGCCGCGGGTTCCGACCCCCTCCGGCTGTCCCGGCCCCACAGCCCGGCTCGTCCCCCGCCCGCTCCTCCCTTCCCCCTGGAGCGGGGCGCGAGTGTCTCCCCGCCGCCGCCTGCCCCGGGTGCCGTCCCGGGAAGCGCCGGTGATGCGCGTCCCGGCGGTGCTGTGCGTTTCCAGGGAGCGGACCGAAATACACCAAGGACAGTCAGCGCTTCCTCACCGCCCCCCCCGCCCGGGCTTCGCCGTGGGTAGAAACAGCCTGGAAATGGCTTTTAGCTGTCGGATTTAATCAGCCGTGAGCGGTGCCGAAACTCGTACGGGCGCCTGTGCCCGGCGCGGCAGCCCGAGGGTCGCCGCTCGGTCCCCGGCCGCCCCTGAATGTCAAAGGGCCGGCGGGAGGAGAAGCAGTAATCGCGTGTGTGCCCCGGAGCACTTGGGCTGCGGAGGAGGTTAATCTGTAGCAGGTAGACCTGTGTCTGGTGTTTAAAAGGTGACGATTACATGGGGAATTAGTGGCCTGCCTGTAACTCACGCAACTTTTAGGGTGATCTTAAAAGAACAGCCTTTCTTGAGAAGTTGAGGTTTCTTCTGTAGCTCAGTAGTTCCTTTGGCAGGGAATATTATCAGGTGCTGGGTCCATTAAAAAATTAATTACAAACTCATGTTGCAAAGGAAGTGTGCTGCAATAATTTCTTATATGTCTTTCCACTCCAAGGATGCTTTCATAAGCCTAGAGGTGTTGTGGGATCAGTGACAGAATTTGAGGAGTATGAAGGGCAGATGTGAGCCTGAGTCATCAATCTTTTCCCTTACAGTAGGTGTCATTGCAGATGGATTTTAAATTCTGATTTCCTTTGGTCTTCCTGTTGGGGTAAGAGCTAGTACTAGATACTTTTGTAGGTCTTTTGTGTGTTTTACAGCACAAAATTTGTTTTTATGATGCTAAGTGCTCCTAGGCATACCTCTATATGTGTTACTCATGAGTAACAGGTATTGCCTGTAGAGAGCAGGGTAGATGCTATGTCTTTCATTTAAGCTTTTAGACACACTAGAAAACTTGGTCATAATGGCCACTTTTTTCCTTTGTTTAAATCTTCTTGAAGAAATTTAAATAGTTCTGAAGTATGGCTGAGAATGTTCCCAAGAAGGGTGTCACTTCTGTTGTATGTTTCTCCTTGGTGCTAAATACGTGAAGAAAACCTGGTCAATATACCACGGTAGAGTGTTGTACTAGGAGTTTGAATCACTGTTATTTGCATCGCTTAATGTTTTAACATTCTCACTGTAGTCTGGGAAAAACTGTTGTATTTAGAACTGCTAGCCACCTATGATGTCAGGTGCTGCGGGAAATCCAGATCTGCAACTTGCTATTGTGCTAAGGAAGCGGTGGCTCACTACTCGTTCTAAGGTCGCAGCAGTGTAATATTACACATTTAATACCATGTATTCATGAGTGCTTCCGAATGACACTGTTTGTTTCAGAAGCACTTCTTGTAGCATAAGAATTACATGGTTTAAGCTACAACTGGGCAAATTTTTTTGTTTGTGTATGGTAACAGTTTCTTGCTGAGTCTCTCTCAGTTTTGGTAGAGTGTGCTACATTTGGCTAAAATGTGACAGAATTGATTAGACTTGTACTAAATAAAAAACCACAAAAACCTAAGAACAGACAAACATCTGCTGTAAGTGAGCTGATTGGAGAGAAAGAGTATGTCTGGTTTGTGTGAGTATGTATTTTGATTTGAATGGTACCATGGCCCAGCATAGCAGAGTTTCTCCTGCTCTGAATTGTATTGATGTGAGACTATAATTCTAAGAATGATAAAGCATTACAGGTTTATCCAGTTAGAATTTTGCATGCTTCTTAAATGCAAAAGCTATACAGAAATATTAGTATGCTTAAAGAAGAAGGCTTGATTTAAAAGCCTTCTTTAAAAGCCTATTTCTAATAGTATGATTAGACTTGCATTAATAAGCCTTTCACTTGCTACTTTTTCTAAAATTCAGTGTGGTACCATTTAAATGCCATCTCACACTTTTCCTGACTAAACTGGGGTATCTAAACATGTTAGTTCTTAATATTTAAAGGAGTCATGGGAAGGTCAAATATTAGAAAACCAAAACAAAACCCAAAAAGCAGGTGCAAAAATTGGATTACATAATATAGTGATCAGTGCTACTAAATTTTCTCTCTGAAGATAAACTCCACTCTTGTATTGCAAAAAAATAATATATTTTGTGCTCTAATAGTCTCAGCAAGAACTGTCTGAATGCTGAGATATTTGAGATTTTTTAGTGAAAGCAATGGGAGGATTAAGTGTCTTTTTACAAGTATGGGATCTAATTTGTGAAAGCAGTTCTGGAGTCTGAAAATCTTATGTATTTAAAGAATCAAACTTTGATGAGCCTAGCTCCATAGCTACAAGGACTAAGCATAAATATTGCTCACTACATGGTGATATTATTAGTACTCTTCATTATGAGAACTTTTATATTGTTAGCGTTCTTTGGATGACATTGTAATTGTAAACATCAATCAGGAGAGAGGAACTGCAGCTCTTAAGTCAGAGACCATTTCTTTAGTAGTAGAAAACAGTATTAGAGTAATGGACAGTCATAGGATGTTTTCGACTGGAAATTTCTGACAATAGCAGTTAATTTTTTTCTGCTTTGAAGTTTTACCTGCTTTTGTTAAATGAAACCCTGTAAACCTGCTATAAGATTTTTTAAAATATGATTACGTGTTTTAATGTAATTAGTTTTCAGTATGAATGTCTAATCTTAATTTTAATTGAGGTGTCCACACCCAAAACTCCTCAGCCTTAGTTAACTGTGCAGTCAAAGTAAAAGAGCTTTCTTTCAGTGTTTTGTCCCTCATTTCTGTTGAAAACACTTTTGCACTAGAAGAGGAAAATTAGGATCATTTCAAACGTCTTCTATTAGTATGATTTTGTTTTTGATTGTTTTGTTTGTTTTGTTTTTTGTTTTGTTTGTTTTGGTTTTTATTTGAACAATCTCAGTTGTAACTTCTAAAAGGACTTTTCTTGCTTGCTGGTGAGCTTTCGCTTTTTATGTTTGTTTTTAATCTCTTCTGAGAATTTCTTTCCAGAAATCAACTCACTATTCTGGGGGATACAGTTACATGTTTTCAATCTTACTTGTCACCCATTTCTTACACATTTGCCTATTTTTATTGTTCAGATGTATGTGAGCACTTGCAGAAAGTGTCAAATGCAGGAAAGCTTGGAAATTTGCATCTTTTGGGAGTGCAGATAACTGAGTTTCTTACATTTTCAGGAGGAAATAAGGAGAAAAATCTTGTACATGAAATCTCAGGTGACTTGCTTTGATCTGTTGCTGGCAGCATGACTTGGATGTCTCCTGTGTTTGTGGAAGATAAATTTCCCTGTCCAACCTTGACTGTGTATGTTTAGGAGATACTAATACTGAATGAAAATGCAAGTTATTCCTACAAAGCTACTGGTTTCAAGTGTGTGTTCTCTAGGATTTAATGCATCACCAAACTAGCTTGTGATCTCCTGGAATGGTTTGCTTTCTGGTAGCTGAGTAAGAAACAGTACTTTGGTGTGTTCGGGTTAGATCTTCACTTTGTTCTCTTGATAATTTTATTGGTTTCGAGGATCATAGGTTATTTAATGTTGGCTGATCTTCCCATGTCAGAGAGACCTTAGGGGGATTGTATTTAAATCTGATCTGAATCAAGGTTTCAGAAAATGCTCCCTCAGAGTATTAACTTGTCATGCTGTAAAACTTATGCTCATGCTGAGGCTCCTTACTTGTCTGGGCTAGCTAAAGCATATTTATGTATTTTATTTTTTTGATATGAGAAAATTGGAAACTGAACTTTTCCACCTTCTTAAATGGCTGTCTACTAGCAAAAGCCTTTGATGTCACTAGGACAATTCTCTATGCTGATGTCCTTCAAGGAGGCTCCAAGGTGACTTGTAGAATAATTTTTCCTTTTGATGCATTTTTTTTTGTCCTTTTCCATCCTTTTCCTCCATGCTAGCCCTGTGGCCATCTTTTTTTTTGTGGGCTTCAAATTACTGTAATTTTACTGGGAATTAACTTTTCATCTGACATTGGTGATGCTATTGAAAAAGAAAATCGAAACATAAAGTTAAACCAGTGCATCTTTTTGAGAGCTTTAGTAGACTCAGAAAAAGTTCATATTCTGCTTTCCATGATGTCTGTTCTTGATTTCAAACTTTAGCACTTATTTGTAATTCTCCTTTTGTTCCATTATCTTTATGCTGACACAAAACAATCGCACAACTGTGCCAGTCACAGAAGGAAAAATTATGTTTCCCTGTCAGAAGGAGACAAATGAGGAAGAGTTGTTATCTCTGTCCTACTTTTTAATATCCATTATGTGAGCTAGCTGGCAAATAATAGTGCTTTTGTATATTCTTCCTAGAACTTTATCGCTGTGACTACTTGATTAAGATGTTTGTGGTACATTTATGTTTTATTGCTTAAGGTAGTAGCTGGCACATTTTATGCTAGTAGGAACTCTTGAATCTCTGCTGATAATGGTGTTTATGGCTCTGCAACCATAGGCTGTGTCTAATAATTTAATTTTCCTTCTTGTCTGAAGTCTGTATGTTTTTCCTTGTCTTGGACTAAGTTGGGGGAAAGAAATAATGCGTCATCTGCCCTAGGACTCATGCAATGTTGTACTTTTAGGGCAAACATAACTTAAAAAATTATTCAGAAAACATTGAAATTCTTTACTATTAGGAGATCTAGTACCAGAAACTAACCAGTACTGTACTACAAAGACAGAGGAGAAATAAATGGTTCTACTTTCAGTTTGGTTAAAATGTGGTTCTTTTCCCCCTTTGTGCCCCTCTGTATCCAAGACTGTAGAGAGGTAAATTGCATGTCTACAGGTTGCAGAGGTATATTCAAGACAGGTAGAAAGAATGGCAAAGCATTTGTCTCTATTCTCATGGAGACAGGGTTTGGCTGTTACCAACAAAATAATTTGCTTGTCTAAATCATGGCTTTTCTTAAGACAATTTTTCTTGTTGCTGTGAACTCTGTGGGAATTACCCAAACTCTGTTTCGCAAGGAATAAAAATAAGCAGCCAAACCTCTGGCCAATAAACTGTGATCTTTCCAGGCACTTTATTTAAGACTGTCATCTTTTTATATTTCATATTTCAATTTAATCTACAAGAGATTGTCCTGCCTGAGATACTATGATTTTGTTCCTGTATTCCAAGTCAAAATAAACTATTTCATTTTAGTGTCAACATTTCTTAGGTTCTACTAATCAAAACTACTAAAATCATCTCTACTCTCTGGTGTTAGTGCTGTCTGCCAACTTTGATTTGTCCACTTATTGTTGTACTCTGAGTGTTAGTTTAACCGTCAACATCTAAGAAATTGTTGGACTCTTGTCAGCTGCTTTCTAAGACTGCTCCTAGATAATTCTCTCTGGGAGGCAGGTCCAGCCTTCCTCTGTGTGGCTGTCAGCTGTGGTTTGCAAGCAGAAATTCTAGCAGTGTGGTGATTAGTCACATCCTAGTTTTGAATGCCAACAGATACTTTCCTCATTCTCTATTTTCATTAACTATGCATGGTTATGACTTTGGATGACCTGCTGTTGGACTCTTTTAGTAAAGATGCTGTGTATTTCTACCACCTCATTGTATCATTCTGCCTCTTTTGATCCCTTTTCATTAGATTCTAGTAGTAAAAAAATATTATGAACAAAAGAGAATACCTTCTCAGAAAAAGAGCTAACAGGTTTCACAAGAATGTAGAGGGAAGTTTTTTTGTTTCCATGTTTTGTCTTTCCCCAGCAGTCTGACACTTTAAGAGTTCTCAAAAAACTTCAACAAACAGTTGAAGCAATTGAAAGTTGGGGTATCTGTTGTGAGGTTTATTATCTTGTGCTTGTCTGGAATAAATGGCACATGTTTCTGACCTAACTTCAGGTGACAGTCAAGCACAAATGTTAAGCAATGGATACTAAGTACAGCTACAAAATTTTGTCAGGTGAAATTCTATTAATTGGTTTGGCAGCAAATCTATGAATTTTCACTAGGAATTTAATGATTAGTTGTGTATTTTGGATTTCATGGAACGTAGCTGAATGAATACCATGGTTGCCACATCAGGAAAATTTTCTAATTATTATGTGCAACGTCATGTGTCTTTTGAATTATGAATGTGACCGAGCAAAAAGAGCTTCAGCATGTTCTGGTGAGGAATTCTTTGCATGCACTTGAAATCTATACAGTCCAGATCTTTCTTTCTAGAAAAGAGCTCTGTTGTTTATTCATTTGCAGAAAGGTAATCTCTCAAACTATTTCAATAATTATAGTCATCAAAGAAGGCAAATCATCCCCCTTTGTAGCCTCTAATAACTGGAGGAAAACAGGAGTAAAATCCATTTTATAGTTATGCTTCAAAAGTGAAATGGATTATGTATAGAAACACCTCAAAATGTAGCTTGTCTAATACTTAGGGAACATACAAGGTGCATGCAGTCTGGGTTATCAGGTATGGTGTTAGGAATCCTGTCGTTGTTCTTAAGTCCCATAAAGGACCTTGGTACGAGTATTTCCCCTTGACTCAGCGCTGGTGAGGCTGCCCCTGCAGTACTGTGTGCAGTTCTGGGCTCCTCAGGACAAGAGACATGAGGAACTACTGAAGAGAGTCCACTGAAGGGCCACAAAGCTGATTAAGGATCTTGGCCATCTCTCCTGAGGAAAGGCTGAGAGAGCTGGGACCATTTAGCCCAGAGAGGAGACGGCTCAGAGTATATTTGATCAATGTATATGAACAGCTGAAGTGAAAGTGTAAAGAAGATGGGTCCAAGCTCTTTTCAGTGGTGCTCAGTGACAAGTCAAGTGACTTTCCAACCAGGAAGAAAACCTGTAGGACCCTGCTGAACCGCAGGGGGTTTCAGACAGTCGGAGTTTCCAGAGTTGGCGTTTCAGTTTGAAAGCTTCAGTGTTTTGACTACAAACATTATTATTACTGTCTTTCCACATGCAAATTCAAATAAAAATAATTTAATGTAAATCTAGTTAAGGAAATGATTTTTCAAATTATTTTTTCTTGAAGAAAATTAGACAGTAACTGTAGATCATGGAGTTTTGGTATGCAATAGAATGTTTACTGTGAAACTAAATACCTTTAACAGTATTTTCTGTAACAAAGAGCAGACTTTAGGGTGTGTGCTGGTCAGTTCCTGCTCGAACATGGCGCCTGGGGTTCATTCTCCATTCGCACTTGATGAGGAAACCATGTCCTTGCTTCAAAGAATGAAAGCAATGTAATGCTGAAGACATGTGATGTACCATTCTGAGAGGTCAAATACAGGCACCAAATTACTTGAGCAGGTTTCCTGGATTCAGCTTGAAGTGAGACTAGAATGAGCCTGTTGTTTAATACACCTCCATACCAATGAAAACTTTATTTTTCTGAATTAAAATTACTGGAATTGAAATACCAAAAATATCCAACCAGAATTGAACATTTAAAATATACTAGAAGTTAGTATTAGAGTAAGATCAACACCACAAGGAGCTACAGGCTTAGGAGCTTGCCTTCATGCATTGTGCTTTTCATAGCCAGCAGTCACATCACCTTCTGATCTGATTCTGTCAGTGCTCACAGGCAAGGTCAGGTCAGGTCAATACTTAAATGGGAAAATGTCTTGGTGCTGTAGAAAATGCTTGTCTTGAGTTTGTAGATGTTTCTTTTTCTCAGAACTTTTGCAACAACAGGCTCTAGGGCAATGTCTGAGAAGAACAAGAAATGTAACCAAAAGCTTAATAATGTTTGATTCCTAAAAATTTAGAAGTATTTCTGCAGAAATTTTGAGGTCTGCCCTAATCTTTAATTTTTTCCAGATTGCAGTCAAAGAAGTTATATTTCTGCTTACCTGTGTTTTCAGTGGTTCAATATGTTGGTCATTCTCTTGATACAGGGAGGAAAGTAGATTGTGTTCCTGGTTGATTTTTAAATATCATTATGGGGTTAACATACTGTGTTTGCAGTGTTATTATGGTAGTGATAGACAGTAACTTAGCATGTTTCAATAAAATTGAACTGTTGATTTTTTTATCTCCCCCAATTTTTTAGATTGAATACCGCAGCGTACTTGTTCTGTGTGGTATATAAAAAATTAGTTTAGATTTTACTGTAATTAATTAAACAAGCATTGTAGGCTTTTGAAAAAACACGTGTGCTTGAAACAGAACCTGAAAAAATTACAAAAAGATATTTCTAGTTTTATGTCATCTACATTTTGGGATTTTTGAAGTTTAAGCTGGCACTGACATTAAGCTAAAATATCCGTAGAATTTAGTCTTACTTTTTATAATATCTCAAGGGTTTTTTTTTACTTCAAGATGTAGTTTACCTATTTTTTCAAAATATTATTATACAACTTACAGAGTTGTATTTGTGATTTAGGACAGCACTTTTGGTTTGTATCAATGACTTTGAAGGAAAAATAATTTATTATTCATAAAAGTGGCAAAGGTGTCTAATCTGTGCTGATAAAGATTAGTCATATGCTGACATTAAAGTTTAGATTTGTTAAGATACACTTAAATTATAATGCTGTTCTATTATGATCAAGGAAATTGGTTTATTCACAATATATTTATTTGACTTGAAATAAGCTATTGGTTTTGCTACATTCACATGGTAATCAAAGCTACTGGGCACTTGAAATACCTTGAAAAGAAAAATGAAGCTGTAATATTCCTTGAACTTACGTAGCAGAGTGTGAAAGCTCCCATAACCATCTTAATAATTTGGTTGAATGTTTAACCTAGATGGTGCTGAATGTTCTCTTCAAAATTCATGTAGTGAAGATTTTTTTACCCAATGAGATTCTGGTGTGTCATCTGGTGTAGTGTGAATTTCCCCTGGTGTAACAGTGAAGCACCTTACAGAACGTTATAGATACATACAAATCACCTTCATTAGGGCACAGATTGCTCTGATTACTCCACTGGCTACAAAAGACTTTCATTTCTATGATAAATACCCAGTATCATTATTTGCATTGCTGTTATAGCTATTACCATAGTAATAGACTTTGAAAATGCAGTGCTTGATTTGCACAAAAAAGGTCAGAATCAGCCAAGATTGCCTTAACTCTTGGTAGCAAAAGCTATGATTGAATTTTTAAGCCAGGTTTATGATGCCTATCAGTTTTATATTGCAAAAGATAGAAACCACAAAGAATTCCAGTGTTTGCACCATTGATAACACCACTACTACTCCGTATTTAAAGCAAGATGTCTTTGTGAGACCACTTCTGTTAGAAAAGCAGTTTTCCTTGTTGTTTTACCTAGCTGCTAGAGGATACCTGCATTATTAAATCTTCAAAGAAATACTACATTTTTTCTTCAGAGTAGCTGTTCTCAGCCTAGCTGCAGAAGACTTTCCTTTAACTGAGAATCCTCATTAATGTTGAGAGGCTTTCTGCTGGACTCCTTTTCTTTTGAATAAGTTCTGTAAGATGGTGCCTGATGCTTATTCTTCCATGAAAGCTCTGGGTATTCAGATATTACTTCAAAAATACAGTGAACAGTGCTTCCAACCACTTTTCATAGGTTTCTGGTTTCATTTCACTGCTTGATGTTCCAAGCTTTTTCAGAGGAATTCCTTTATAGTACCTATTGCTTTAGGCTGCAGACAGGATGCATCAACACTCATAACTGTATATAAAGGTCAGTTTGATTCTTTTGCTTTAAAAGCACATATCAGTTTAGCAAAAAACCCCAAAAAGTCCAAAGAAAGCCCCCAAAAACCCATCCCAAAACTAAACTTTCTAGTCTAACAGCAACGTCCAGCTTCTAATTGCTCAAATATTCATGGGGTCATCTTTGATAAATATTTTTAGAAGCTCCTTTTTTGGGATTTGAATTCAAGAATCAAGATAAATATGTCCAGAGAGTGAGTGGCATAACTGGAGAGATTAATGTCACTGAGAACAAAATTATCAGCTTTAGATGAGCAGTAATTCCACTGATGGTTTAGCCAGATTGGTGACAGATTACGTTTAGGGAAATCTTTCATTTGACTTTTACACTGTCTTGACTATAGAAAGTATTACACCTTAAACTTCCTTTGGCTTCATATGAGGTGTATTGATAAGATGTTTGTCATAAAATTACATGTAATAAAATGCTTGGTTCAGGTAAAAATTCAAGTGAAAGAAAATAAACAAAACGGAGGCAAAGGACAAGGCCTAATAATAAACAAAATGTGTCCAAGCTGTTTAGAATGTTTAGAAATTGCTCATAGTTACATTAAAATCATTGTGTTCTCACAATGCTCATACATTTTACTCCTGATTACTTAATGCATTTTATACTTTGCCCCAACTGAAAATGAAATTTGTTGATATGACATATTTTTATAAAAATATTCTAAAAGAGTATTTTACTGCTTTGAGTCTTTCTATTTATGTGGTACATTTCTTGTGACTACATCTAGTTGGATATTTTAAAAATAACAGTGACCCTTCAGTTTTCTGAACCATAGGGTAACTTATTTCAAGAACAAAGCTCCTGTAAATGTCAGACTGTGATACAGGTGCATGCAAATATTATATATACATGCCATTGGGAGAAAAAACCCAAAATGTATTTAAAGGTAAAAATCACTTAAAAAAATAATGCACTTTAGTCATGGTGGTTAGATGTCTCCATTTTATCAAGACAGCTTGCATGCAGAATGAGTGGATTAATTCTGTGTTTTGGTGAGCTGACAACAGTATAAACCTTCTCCTGACTTTTAGAACTGTGCTAATCCCTGTTCTCTGCTTATAATCCCTCTACAAGAGCAAGCAAGGTGAATGATGCTTTATCTTAGATCAAGACAAGGCATCTGACAGCATTTGGAAATTGCCTGAAGATTTATTGTGGCGAGTGTGACATTTTAAGTGAAATAGCCATCTGGAGTACTTTGGGAAATAAAAGGAATACTTGAAGAAGTGGTAAATGTTTGGTTTGGGGTTTTCTTTAGATCAAGGTTGAACATTAGACGATATTTGTGGTTTTTAGTTACAGGTTCCTCTTTTGCTTACTGTTTTTTCAATTGCTGTTTCTTCTGCCCTATAAATTAATACAACAAAAATGAATTGTCTTTGAAACATTATTCAGTAATAATTTATAAGTAATCATGATTTTGTCTTTTGCAGGTTAGAGCATATGCTTATGAGAATGAGCATTACACTATGTTGCATTTGTTTTTGGAATTAGTCAACAGGATCAGTATTCTTGAGATAAACATAATTTTTAAGCAGATGATTTGTGTTTTCTTGAAAGTGTTACACATGAATTCTCTTCATCCATCTTCTCCTTTTTATTGGTTTTCTTTAATTAAGTTTGTGACCCCACATGTGCAACATCTTTCATTGCCTACCAGCCACACGTTGACTTCTGAGTCCCTTTAATATTCTCTAGTTTTCTTATGCTTCTTTCCTGTTTTATTTATGGTTCTGGTACATGTGGGGATTTTGTTTGTTTTGGGAGATGATCTTTTGTGTAAATACTTTTGTGGCCTCTATAGTATTTTCGTAGTTTTTTCCTAAACAAGAGTTAAGACGTTGTCCCAGTTTTAAATGGTATCCTGATTCCTTTCACTTTTCTGGGTGTCAGGTTGGATGCTGGGATGGTCAATTTGTGACTAGTGTTAGAGATATCCTTGAGTTCTTTCTGTAGGATAACACCTCTGCCAAACACCTGCAGAACACCTGTAGGCCTTATATACTTAAGAACTCCTGAAGAAATCTAGAGTATCTGCAGTGTCCAGGGCTGGCAAGATAGTGTTCTCTTCTGCTCTAGACCTCCTTTGGTGGTAATGAAGTACAGTCAATTGAAGAACATAATGAATCTTGTGCTTATCTCAGCTTTTTTCAGTAGCAGCTCTGCCACTGTCTTCTTCCCACCATTCCTACATTAAGCCAACTGCTAATTTTATCAGGATAACCTTTCTGTATAAAAGAAGAACTTTTCAAAAATTGTCACTAGGTGTTCTGTGACTCCACTCAAGTATTCAGATGATATGTTCTTGCACATTCAGAGATTTTCATTAATGCGTCCCATAGGAGAAAAGACTGAATTGCAGAAATATGAAAGAAAATTGTTCATCCTGTGATTTTTTTTTTCCCGCGTGATACTAGAAACTCTAGTATAAATTTTAAAAATAATAGATGGAAGGTTAATTTAGTGGTTAAAAACTGTTCTAAATCTAGAACAACAGAGAGTAGTAGAGAAGAAGCAAATCCTAATGACTGGGTAAAGGGTTGTTCAAAGAGTTTTAGTAATAGTGAAATATTTAGAAACAAGAAAATTTTGTATGTCAAGTAAGTTTATTTAGTTAACTTGTATGGTCAGAAGCATCCAAAATAACCTTTCTTTGAAAAGGGACTTTTGAAATAGTCTTGGCTAAAAAATTTGGAGTTAACGCTTCTTTGACCTTAAATAATTTATTCTGTAGATTCCTAACTCAGCAATGGAATGAGTCTTTGTGCACTGAAAAATGAGTAATTTTAAATGAGAACTTTCGCCATTTAGTTTCACCTTCTAGACTGTATTTCATGAGAAAATTTATTTGAAATTAATTCTGTTCATATTTTATAGACATGTTTGTCTCAGTTTCCCCATAATTAAGTGGCTATGGTGTGATAATCTTTTCAAAGGTATTTTCTTATCAACTGGCTAGAATGGGAAATCAGTGTTTCCACTTTAAACTGCGTTGGCTTTTTAATCTGTGATTATTTTGTAGGTTTGTATGCTTTTCACCACTTGTGTTCAGGAGTGAAAGACTGCTTTCTAACTTTGTGGCTGACAAATCCTAACTAAATCATTTACTAGTACTTCCTGATTTGTTAAGGGAACTCTTTTGGGTCATCCAATCTGGTGACCCAAAGGAGCTGAACAGCTGCACTGCCTCCTCCTAAGTTACTGACAGCTGATTGCACTGTCTTCTCTCTGCAGATCTTGCACTTCTGGTTTCTGCTTTCCTTTTCTTTTTCTCTCGCTCTTTTGTTTGTTTGTTTGTTTTGTTTGTTTGTTTTTGTTTTGTTTGTTGTTTGGTTGGTTTTTTTGTTTGGTTTTTTGGTTGGTTGGTTGGTTTGTTTTGTTTCCGTGCTGCTAGTTCTAGGGGAGTCATGTTTGACACTTCATATGTAATAATGGTTTAAATAATTGGTCTTAAGTCTGTGCATTGTCTTGAGAGGAAAGAAGGCAGTTGGATATTTTTTAGGTAGAATTCTTACTTACCTTCAGGCTCTAGTATGTCCCATTATTGTACCCCATTATTGTTCTTTAATATGAATAGCTGTTAAAGAATAACAGGACATTATCTTAGGAAATTTATCTCCAAATTATTCTGGAGTATATGGTATAACTTTCATGTGAGAAGATTTTTTAGTAGGAACATGCAAGTAATTTTTCTGTATTCTTTTTCAAGGGACTTACTAGTAAAGAATTTTTTCCTCAGATTGTGAAAGCCTGTTGATTAAATTATCAGGATCATGTAGAATTTGTAAAAATCCAGCAACCTCACTGAGCCAAACTATGAGTTCTCCTATTGGCACTGGCAAAATCATTCATATATGAAAAGAAGGGGAATATCTTTAATTTTAATCAGTTTTCTAGAGATGATAATTTACTAGAAAGCTGAAGCCAATCCCTTCTTCAGCTATGGAGGATATGACAATGCAAGACAAAAGTGGACATCTTCATATAGGGGCATAGAGTTGCCAGAATATTTTACTCACATTTGATGCGTTGGGAACCTTGCATCAATGTTGTTTTACTCACTCCCTAACTCTTGCCTTCTCTTTGAAGTACATCTGGTTTCTTTTTTTCACCCCTTCCTTGGAGTTCAGGAACAAATAGAAGCCCAAAGCAATCTTTAGGATTCTCTGGGTTATTTATAAATTTTTTTTGTTAATCTAAAAACATTCAGATCCAAGAGGAGAAAATATGGGACGGTGATGAGATAAACTGCAGCTGGGAATAACCAAAGTACAGTTTGAGTTCACCATCCCTGTCTCCACTTCAGTCTTTCTTACTTTGAAGAGATGCTTGTGCAATTTAAGGAAGCTTCAGAAAGCTATATCTGATATTATTGGCTCTGGGGGAATAACTGTATGGAAGGCTGGTAGTGATGCTCCATGATGAATACTGCTTTGTTTTGTATGTAGAAAATAAGTGTGCTCTGACTTGATCTGTTTAAACTTTGATGAGAGATGTTTGCTGATTACAGCTCTTTCTGTTTTACGATCTTAGATAGTATGACAGTAATGGTTTGTAGCTTCCCCTATTATTCTTTCTGGAAAATATGGATAAATGACAGCAAATAAGAATATATTCTCAACTGTATGTAAAATGTCTGTAAACATACCATGAAAATATTTTGCTTTATTTAAGCATAGAAACAATTTCACACTTGACATTAACTCTTAATTAATAGGTGTCTGAGATGCTGTTATTTTACTGCAGTATTCTTTTGTGCATTTTTACTGGTGCCCTAGTTTTATGAAGCTCAGGAGTAGTCACATGAATGTATTCTTGGATTTTCATCCAATATTGTTGCTAAGGAAACATCATCTTTAATACTGTATCCTTGTCTGCAGCTTGTCTGTATTAATCAATGCCTGCTAATGCTCAGCATAAACCAACTAAAGATGAAAAACTAAAATCTTAATTTCTTTTATTATCAAGTAGTTTATTATTGACTATTCTCCTTCAGGATCCCCTGCCACTACAAACCTCACACAAATTGGAGGGTCTTGTCCATGTCTAGTTTCATTCCACATAGACACAACAGGGCTGCCGTTAGTATTTAATATAATAATCTAACACTGGTCTTGTACAGTGCATGGATCTGGTCAAAATGATTGGAAATGCTTACATATTGCTCTAAAAGGGAGAAAGAACTTTTTCTGTATGCATTAGAAAGAGGAGCTTGAACCTACTAAAGTGGGAAACACATCCCTTTTCAGTATGCTGTTAAAACTTTACTGCTGCATTTCAGCCCAATTTGAGTGTCTGGCTAGGAAAAGACCTGTCATTCAGATATATCAGTGGAAATATCAGTTCACTACAAGTCCAGCTATTTGGTTTGTTGCAATAGTGACAGGCAAGGTTTTTGAATTTTCTATTTCTGAACTCTTCTGAGAAGTACCAAGTTCTAGAGTCAACTTAAAAATTAATTTGACTAAGCAGTTTTTTAGCTTAGTACCTGCTTTCTTTCATGGTCATGTTTGCCTTTTGGGCATGTTCTTACGTATGTACTTCAGAGACACTGCATTAGGTCTAACATCTGTTGTCAAAAAGCCCAGGTCAGAAAGGCCAGAGGCAAACAAGAAGGCCTGAAGAACTTGTCTCATGAGGAATGTCTGTTTCCTTTTTTGGACAAGCAGCAGTATCTCATTCATCAGCTTAGTCATCCTTCAAGGACAAGGAAAGAAATCAAGCACCAGTTTACAGTCTAGCAGTGTGGGCTAAATGCAAGCACAGTTCCAGCAGTCTAACCTGGATGGGTCATACCAGCTCTCATTACCAGGATAGTCAAGGGAATATGAGTTCTCTCCTTCTGAGTGCAGTAAAAGGAGCATGTGTTCTTTTCTTCAGAGTGCACAGCTTCTTATGCCACTAAGCAATTGCTTCCTTTTCCCTAAGGG